>JAGSMR010000030.1:7292500-7465000 GCA_029286605.1 Sericinus montela | reverse complement strand
CTCCCTTTTCTATAAAAAAAAATTGGTAAAGTGTTGTGGGATACTCATCTTGTAATTAGATGAAGATCGCAGGCTACGATCATGAGTTGAGCATTGAAACTGAAATTATGAAACATAATATTAATAAAACATGTATTAATAAAAATATTATAAAACATATCCATCAAAATGTTTTATGACATACGACATTTAAACGATCACACAAGTTATCCAGTTCCAAACTAGTATTTATATAAATTCTATTCATCTATCATTATTGATTTAAAAAAAAGTTATGACTCAATTCAATTAATCAATTATAATAAATAATTAGTAAAAACTATTATTATTGTATACTTAATATTAATTAATATTATTTATCTTTACGCACAGTCGCCGACGGGGTAGCGAGAGAGAACAGATCGCCAAGTGTCACGATCCTGACATTTATACTATATTTACGATTATTATTATAAATTAAATTTGTAAAAATAAGGCTTTTACTACTGATCTTTCGGTAGAAAAAGAAACGTAAATTCTTATGGCACCAACACACAGCAAAAACTTACCGTGTAGCATGTTAATTGAAAGTCAGTCATTCGTTACATTCGGTTAATTTTTGTATGAGATGTATCTACCGAAATGAAACCAATGTTTGAACATTTTTCAATTCAAGTAATGTCTCTCTGTTCGTCACAATTTATTTTCTCTGAACTTACGGAACCAATCACAGACGTATATATAATGGCATAAACAATTACAAACACAAATATAAACAAACAGATATCTGGCACTGGAATTCACCCACAGAAAGAGAGGTGATGATAAAAGCAACCCTTTCCAATAACATATTATGATCTTACACCTGTAGCAATGAATACAATAGTTTTATTCTATACGTATACGTAAAATATCAGTATTATGTCGACAAACTGAAGCACGTAAAATGTTCTCATTCCATTTGTGTTAACAAATGAGTGATATAACTCATCCAGTTATAAATGTTCCTGATGTTTCGACCTCGTTGAACCTAACGTACATCAGTGAAATCATTAGCCACGGGTCAGCAAAAGGTATAGATGCCGTTGTCACAAACAAATCAGCTTTCCAAAAAATGCCAAAGAATACTATTGTGCAGTTACATTGATATTTTTCAGTTGTTCATTGTTTTGTTACCCGTAAATAATTTTAACTATTTCATGATTCGGAACAAACAAATTATACGATACCCATACGATACCACAGATACCCATATAGTAAGCTCACACTTCATTTTATTTATCGTCTTTTCACTAATGCATCGGTCAAAATGTTGCTTGGGTTGGTACCACGCCCTTACCTTATCTGGCACCAAGCAGCAGGGCAATAACTGTTGTGGTCTGTACAAAAGAATAGAAAACCCAAGAAATGAGGCACCCCATCTTATGTAGGTAGATATCCATGAGCACCAAAAATCCTTCACCGTCAAACAGATAGGTTGCTTTCAACGTATCCACTTGTGACATTGTTTGGATATTTTCGCGTTCAATAAATTGTTTGTATATAGTTATTAAAAAATATTATTAAATAAATGTGGACACTATCACGTGCATTGCTCTTATCCTAAAATAAGTATCTAAAGGACTCCTGCTATGGAATCAAACATAGTAAGCCATAGGCTTATAAAATAACGTATATCTAGAACACCTTAACGTGGATCTACACGCAAATCGACCATGAAGTTTTTCAATATTTCTATTAATTACAAAGATCGTGAAACATAAATTCTTTAAGAAATATTTTTAATAGACAAGTCATATATATTAAAATAGTTTAAGATTAATTGTCAAATTGAAACTTGTTCAACAGTTCTTGTCAAACTTAAACTAATTCTCAAATGTCAACGTTTGTTCAATCTAGACAAAAGTTCTTCATAAATTAATGCCCGTAGTTCATACATGTAGTCACGAGAGCCGAGTTGTTGGGTGGTCGGAATTTCGAGTCGAGAGACCCGAGTTTGATCCCCAGGTGGCAGTACCAATGAGTTTTTCAAAAAAAAAATGTACGAATTTCATCGTTGGCTTGGACATAAAGACGGCGACGGGCTCACCACCTGTCACGTTGTCCCGAAAATATCTTCGGTGGAAGGTGGGTCAAAGGGACTTAATTGTCTAGACTTGACCTCTGTCTACCCCTGTATTGGGAATTGCGTGAAGATATTTATTATTGTTATTATTTATTGGTTCATACATCTTAATATTATTAGCTTAAGAATTTGCCTTTAGTATTCAAAGAGAATATCTTTAAGTTCTCAAGGGCACAAAATATTAGATGCATTTTCAGAAATATGCATATATTATACATGTATCTTGAGCACTTAAATTATTAAATACATACACCGATTATTATAACATGAGTTTAGCCGTTTTTAACTATTTTCTTGAGCACTTAATTCCTGTGGTAACTCTACTATATAATATAATAACTCTGAACTAAACACCTTCCACCGAAGACATTTTTGGGACAAAGTGACAGGTGATGAACTGGTCACCGTCTTTTTTGCCAAATGTGTTTCAAGAAGTATTCTAAAAATCTAAATCTAAATTTTTCTAGACGCTGATTTCAAACATAATTTCAAAGTGTGAATGATCACATTGTGTAATGTGATCATTCACACTTAGAAAATAGGTTGTGTTGAAATAAATCTACAACAAATATTTAATTATTAACATTCGCTTCAATACAAGATATCATAAAGGCATGTACGTATAGTATAAGCTTTAATAACAGCGTTGTTATCTCAAAATGTAATAGACCTTAAAGAATAAGAATAATAATTACTACGATTCAACATACATTCGTAATGGCATATAATGTAGACTGTAGTAAATAAACCTTTCTGGTAAATTTTCTTTACTATTTATTTCACGGAATTTCTCCTGATGAATTTATTTAACTGTAAGATAGATAATTTAAAACTAAAAAAATTCTTCACGCTATTCCCAATACATGTATAGGGTAGACTGAGGACTAGACAATTAAGTCCTTTCGACCCACCTTTTACCAAAATTTGAGACAATATGATAGGTGGTCAAGACAATGATATAAATCGTACATAACTTTAAAAATAACCCATTGGTACCACCACTCAACTGTCTGGACACCCTACCACTCGGCTAATTATACTATCAAAGAAGATTTGCCATAATCGCCTGGCTAGGCAAAATCTTGGACGCTGACCCAGCGCCAGCACCGGTCAGTTCAATTCTGAACTGGAACTCTTCGTCTGTTTTAATACATAACATAAAATGCTAATTATATCAACGTAAAAACTAAAAAGTCAGTATAGCCGAGTAGTTGGGTGGTCTGAATTTCGAGTCACAAGATCCGAGTTCGATCCCCAGGAGGCAGGTTCGTACCAATAGGTTGTTCAAAAACTTATGTACGAATTATATTGTTGGCTTGGAAATAAAGACGGCGACGGGCTCATCACCTGTCACGTCGTCCGGAAAATATCTTCGGTGGAAGGTGGGTCGAAGAGACTTAATTGTCTAGACTAGACCTCTGTATGCCCCTGTATTGGAAATTGCGTGAAGATATTTATATTTGTATAAAAATAAAATATTAATAAAGAAAAACGTTTTTCCATATTATTAATAATTTATTCAGATTTTCACACTAATAAACTACGTAAAACCCTAATAGTTTGTTATGTCTGTTAAATTACTTGAACGAACAAAGCTCGTCAAAATGTAATACTGCTTACCACCAGGGATCTACACGCAGTGAAAGCGTTTTCAGCGTGCTTTGATTAACAAAGTAATGTAGTAAATGTAAAATTTAATTTCAAATACAGTTATTTTGTAACACAAAACTATTATTAAACTTTATTTTAAAACAATCTGATGACACTGACAAGACAACCCGACTGCATAGGTAGTGGCGATTCTGCCTTCAATACGAAGGGTTAAGAGCAGGAATCCTGCAAGGGGAATTTTACTTCACCACCTGTCACGTTGTCCCGAAAATATCTTCGGTGGAAGGTGTGTCGCAGGGACTTAAATGTAAGTGTAAGTGTAAGACCTCTGTCTATCACTGTATTGGGAGTTGCGTGAAGATATTTATTTATATTTTTTATTATTTATTACAAATAGATACGAGTCTTTGAACATGTATTCGTTAGTTCCATTTGCCGTAAAGTTGATCGGTCCGTGGAATTCTCGCACGATGCCGTTACTAAAGGAATTGTATCCGCGACTGGTCGTAGCCGCTGGTGACAAGAGGTCTACTTCATTTCTCGCTCAACGGTTAAGTCTACCCATTCAACTTTGAAATGCAGACGTTTTTTTTTATAGAAAAGGGAGGAAAACGAGCAAGTGGCTCACGTGATGGAAGTGATTACCGCCGCACATGAACACCCGCAATACCAGAGGCATAACAGATGCGTTGCCGGCCTTAGAGTTACCTGCACTCACCAGCCGAAATGCAAAAGTTTGTTACACTTCTACTTCACGCCGGTATTCTGTGAGGTCTTGGTACTTCACCGGTCGAGCTGGCCCATTCATGCAACAACAAAAACTGATGCGTGGCTCTACCAGGTTTCGGTCCGATGCGACGAGATGTGCTCTATTCGAAAAAAACTCTACAATTATTGTAGTTTTTAAAAATAAATCAAAAATTAGCCGCTTTAAAAATAAATCAAAAATTATGTAACTTGTATTTTTATTATTATTTCAAGCAAAAGAGATATGTAAGGATCGTGGCAATTGACTCTCTCTGGTTACCCCATCAGTGCGTGAAGATAAATAAAATAATAATAACAATTTCTTTAAACGATGCTCTGAGTTTTCCTAGCTCTATGTTGCCTACGATAGGTTCCTTTAAAAGATGAAATATGTAAGGTTACATTTTATTTTCATTTTAGAAATTTTTATGCACTTGTTTTTTCCGAATTCTTAGAACAATATTCTGTAGTATTAAAATATTTTAAATTAATAGGCATTAATTTAATAGATAAAGAAAATTCTATTACTATCAAATATTTTCAAAATTTTCAGCTAATAATTATGATTCTCTGCATTATTTCACATAGTGCTTATTTAATTTCGGAAATAATCAGTGTATAGTCAGTAAATGTTTCTTTCTGTGTCACTGCCGCTGCAGGTATACTGTTTGAAAGAAAAAAGCGTAATATAAACATATATTACGCTTTTTACATGTTAGAAAATTATCTTTCTTTTTTTTCTGGTTTCATACTATATGGAGTGTTCTGTGTCAATAAGGAAAGTATACGGAACTGCTAATTCAAATTAGGTGCAGAATGGCGCAGTGATGATACTTTGGGACCAGAATTAATTCGTATCAAAAATAATCATTTAAATCCAGTGTTAAAATTTAGCTATAGTAAGTACTCATTGTTTATTCAAAACAGAAAATTCTTTATGATATTTGGCAATGGGATTTATTCGTCGCAAAGCGCTGCAAAATCCCGATTTTATTTACTAATTGTAATTTTTAGTGGCATAATACCACAGCCAACATTTAGCGCCGGCACAGTTTGAAGATCAATATTTCTAAAATATGTTTTCTATTTTTTTCTTTTGTTGCATAAGCTTAGTAATGTTAATTCTTATTTATTTGTTTGTTCGTTGAAAACACAAGACGAAAATTCTAAAAATCGCCCATTCACCGACTTATTTTTTGTTATTTTTTGTTATAAATTAATATCTTCACGCCATTCCCAATACAGAGGTCTAGACAATTAAGTCGTTTCGACCCACCTTCCACCGAAAACATTTATGGGACAACGTGACCGGTGGTGAGCCCGTCGCCGTCTCAATGTTCAAGCCATCGATATAATTCATACATAATTTTTTTAAAAACCATTGGACCGAACCGTCCCCCTAGGGATCAACCTCGGGTCTCTTGAATCGAAATTCCGACCACCCAATCACTCGGCTATCGTGACTTAGTTTTTTTAACTTATGTGACAATTTGCCGTAATTTCTTTACTATAATTGTATTTTTGATATCTGTACCTGTTATCTGGCACCTTGGGTACTGCTGCCCAGAACTGTTATCCTTTGTTTGATATTTTTCGAAATGTTTATTCTACGATCTGTCGACTAGAAATTGTTATGTTAAGGCTTATCCCTTGACCACCTATTATGGCACCCACGGGCATAATGAGATGGCGTCTTATTTTTTTCGTCTTATTTATTTAATGCGTAGTTGCAATTGCAACTCATTAATAACATAATGGTGACGACCTCCGTGGGCGAGTGGCGTAAACACCGGTTTTCATGGTGTCGCCATCTCGAGACCCCTGGTTCGGTTCCCGATTGGGTCAATGTAGAAAAAACAATTTTTCTACATTTTCTTGGGTCTGAGTGTTTGCGGTGCCTTGGTTGTTTCCGATTCCAATACCACAAGTGCTTTAGCATCGTACATTGGGATCGGAGCAATGTGTGTGATGTTGTCCCTACTTATACATGTATTTAAATAAAATGGAGGGAAAAACAGAAGGAAACTGAGGTAGAGGAAGACCAAGGATAAGCAATCTGTCACAAATTAAGAGAAAGATAAATATTAAACCTTATAGGGAGGTACGGGAAACAAGATGGAGAGAATAACACCACCAAAACTTAACATGGATGCTGCTTTTTCTAAGCTTAAGTTTATATAATTTTAAACAACCCAATGCTCCACGATCAATGATCTGATATAAACATTAGCATCTTAAACATATATCACAAATTTAATCTTTTATGATAATTTGCAGGATATTCTACAACACTCACATATTGTATGCTTTTATATGTTTTGGGGCCAATAGTTCATACTGTTGTCAGAAAATACATATTCAAACGGCACATCACTTTTAATACTCCATTTAATTACTTAATTCCTTTTGATTATAAAAGCAATTTTGTATTATATGTCATCGTATACTTGTTTGATTTTATTGCAGGTAAGTTTTAAAATTTTTAATCTAATATAAGTTATAGTTAATTCTGTTTTTAGATATTAACAATATCTCTACATATTTCAGTAGTGAATATGACGTACGTATCAAATTTGGGACTTTTAATTTTGTTTATAACACTGAACAACTTAAGATCACTTTTTATAATGTTACAAAATGATTTTAAAGATCTGTTTGATGCTGGTGAAGGATTGATTGAAGTGAATATGAAAGAATTAATAAAACGATACGTCAACTTACTTGCGTAAGTCTTTGTATTTCGTTTCAAGTAGAAACTTTATAAATTTCCTTGTGGTAATCAGATTTTTTTAATTCAATAGATTGATCGAAGAACTGAGCAAAGCATTCGGTAATATTTTGTAGTACATCTTATTTTTGTTTCTGGAACGATGACCTTCTATTTCCTGTCAGCAAGCGTATGTTATTTAAAAACATTTTATCACGTCAACACAAAAACGTTTTTCACTTCACATAATTGATTGCTTCACGATCACCAATTGAGTCACGATACACTAGTGGTTGAATAGTCGGAATTTCGAGTCGAGAAACCTGAGTTCAATCACCAGGTGGCAGGCTCGTACCAATGTGTTTTTCAAAAACTTATGTACGAACTATATCGTTAGCTTGGACATAAAGGCAGCGACAGGCTCACCACCTGTCACATTGTCTCGAAAATATCTTCGGGGGAAGGTGGGTCGAAGGGACTTAATTGTCTAGGCTAGAGCTCTGTCTACCCCTGTATTGGGAATTGCGTGAAGACATTTTATTTTATTTTTCATACTTAACAACCTTAAGAATGAAGTAGTCGATGCTACACAGCCTTGATAATAAATATTTTTGAAATCTAACGCGTGGTCCTGATTCTTCCAATTTCATCGTCATTAATTCATAAAGAAGTCATTTCTGATTCGCACTAGAGAATCTTTCTTCCTCAGTGACATCAAATCTTCAAGCAGTCTACCCGATCCATTGTAACTTCAATATTTCTGATCATTACAACTATAGTACTTACCATAATTTTACTACGTGTAAAATTTACTTATTTGTTTGTTTTTATTGTCACTTACCATTACGTGAGCCACCTGCTCGTTTGCCTCCCTGTGCTATAAACAGAAACGTGTGTATTCAATACAAATTCCATCACACAGAAAAGCACAAGAGCATATTTTTTTTATAAAACTCTATTAAAATAGTTTATATCTTAATATGGCCCATAGTAGAAGACCATCTCGGTTCTGTTTTCACCGATCTTTGGACCATGCAGTTAGGAAACATTAAAGAGGAATCAAAATTTTCATCAAAAATTTAACTCCTCCGGCGACCTTGTCGTCGGGAGACGGATGTGAGTCAAATAAAGTCGAAGCGGCGTGATATAGTCACGTTTAATATTGTTAACATATCTTTCCAGTTCAGCAGTTGGAACAGAACTTGGAGACATACTTCAATGTCCCATCTCCTCGCACAAATTCCCGAATTAATAGCTTTATCTAGAGCCACGAAATCATTTAACCGTTATTTTTAAAGAATGATTTTAAGATTTTGTTGTTTTGCTGGCACCCAGCTTGATATCGTTACAAGTTTTAAAATAAATAATAGGTTGAGGAAAAAGTCTTTTCGCATTATAGTATATATGAAATTGTAGTAAAATCTCTTTGGCTATACTATTTGTGTCTGGCTGGTTTTGATATCATTAAAAGTTTAAATTTTAAAGAAGATAATTCCAAATTCAAATTAGGAAAATGTGTGAATTTTAGTTATTTTTCGTAATGTCAAGATGAGTGAATCTCGTGAAGAAATTCGATACAATTAAAAATTTTACTACAAAATTGGTAAATATGCAACGCAAGCCGCAAAACATATTTGCGATGATTATGGACCTAGTGCAGTGTCTGTAAGAGTAGCACAAACTTGGTTTAAGCGTTTCCAATCCGGATATTTTGATGTCAAAGATGCACGTCGCTCTGGTCGCCCTAATACGGTTAAAATGGATGCCATTTTTGAAAAAGAGGAGCAAGATCGGCATATTAGTAGTTACGACATACTTGACCACAAAACAGTTTTGGCACATTTGATAAAAACTTGGTACACAAAAAATTTAAACCAATTTGAAGAAAATGATAACTGGTGATGAAAAGGATCACGTACGACAAGAACGTGTGAAAAAGATCGTGGTAAAGGCCGGTCAGGCTTCACAGACTGTGAGACAGGGCGAAAGCCGGGTTAGCTCGCAACAAGGTGATGTAATGTGTGGACTATCGATTTCGAACTCTACTGCTAAAAACTGATAAAATTAAAAAAAAAGAAGTTAAGAGAAAGCGGTCGGAATTAATCACCAAAGGGGGTGTGGTTTTTCATCATGATAACGCTAGACGTCACACATATTTAGCCACTCAGCAAAAATTAAGGGAGCTAAGCTGAGAGGGAGAAACTTTTTCCTCATCCTATTATATAAATATCTTAAGGTAATTCCCGATAGGGGGTAGACAGAGGTCTAGTCTAGACAATTAAGTCCCTTTGACCCGCATTCCACCGAAGATATTTTCGGGTGAATGTGTTTCGGGTGAGCCTAACTAATATTTACATTTTTTTCTTTGACTTGAGTGAAATGCTATTAAGAGATTTTTTATAAATATTTGGCTTTAAAAAATTTAATAATAATGAAACTATTACATTTAGGTTAACGGGAACTTAGAAGATTTAAAAAACTTCGGAGCTGCTTTATTGTTGTAATCACATTTTTTTTCTGTTGCCTCTATGGTCAACTGCTCACAGACTCAGTAAGTATTGAACGTTTACATTGATAGATTTAATATTTTATTCCATTTTTAAATTTTTTTGATACTTAAGAACGTAAATTTATAAAATTATAGTTTTATAATTTATTAAACGAGCAATCGATTCACCTCTTTGTAAAAACCTATTGGCGCCCATATACACTTGTAACACCAGTAGGCTGCATTGCCTACTCTTAAATAAGAAATTGGACAAAAAGGACGAAGAGATAAAGGAGTAAGATTAGGGTGTGGGCATCAAGTTCCTCATGCTATCTCAGTAGAAGCTACCACTTGTCTCCTAAAAATACTTCGTTTAGTGTACATAAATACAAAAAAAAAAAAACAATAAATATGTATTTTTATGTTAATTGACAAGAATTTGACTTGTTCCGGTTTCTTTATTACCGTATTTTTTTCAGAGGATTGAAGTCTCCACTAAGATCCTAGACAGCAAATGGTATAATACACCGTTAAGATATAAAAAGATGATTCCTATTATATTGTCAAGGTACTTGTCTCTTCTTGTACTTGCTCCTGGTACATTGTTCCCTATTATTAATAGTACTTAATTTTAATAAAAACTGTAACATTAAAAAATTATCTTTTTTTATGGAAAAGGGAGGCAAACGAGAAGGCGGCTCACGTGATGGTAAGTGATTACCGCCTTCCCATGAACACCCGTAATACCAGAGGCAAAGCAGATGCGTTGCCTCCCTTATAGTGCCCCTCCCCCCACCTCAGAATTGGGGGAGGGAGGTGTGTGGGCGTCCAGTTACCTGCACTCACCAGACGAAACGCAGAAGTTTGTTAGACTTCTACTTAACGCCGGTGTTCTGTGAGGTTGTGGTTCATCCCCGGTCGAGCCGGCCCATTCATGCAACAACAAAAGCTGTTGCGTGGCTCTACCACTGTATCTTTAGAAAGTATTGTTTATTATTAACTTATCCACAGTTAATTGTGAAATCAAAAATAAAAAAATACTTTTTTTATATGAAACATTGTAACAGTTGACATTTTGTTCGAATAATGTATAATATATTATTTTATTTCGCAGATCACAATTAGTCAGACGTGTAAAGTTAACAAGTCTGACAGAAATATCCTTAAATACTTTTACAAAGGTAGTGTTAACTTTACAGTTACATACGGTATATTACTGCTTATTTTAATTTAAAAAAAAAACAAGGATTTAGGATATGCAGCCCATAAACCCTAGCAAGTAATTTTAATCAAAGAAGGTTGCGTGTGTTGGCCTTCATTTTCTTGTTAAGCACTCACTTCTCTAAACTTCTTATAGACAAAATAATGAAGTAAAGAAGTATCTCCCAAACATTTATTTTTGTTTCTGTTATTTCATGTGCCGGTTTCGGATATTTCGGTTATTTCGAATATACTATTTAACGGGCTAGGCGACGAAAGAAAAATTGAAATCTGTGAAACAAAATAAGAGATCACCACGATCGGCCGAATCCTCGAGTGATCGGAATTCGAATCAGAAGACCCAAGTTTATTGCACAGGAACAAGGCTCTTACTAACGCATTAAAATCGTCATTAAATAACGGATCTTTTTCATCTCATTCTCTTCTGTGGTAGAAGTTAATTATAAAACGATGCTATATTGAAAATTACATTTATTTGTATACTAAAGGTCTACTGTATTCTTTTCAGGTGATGAAAATATCTTGGTCTTTATTGTCACTAACTACTACAGTATATCAAGACAAGTAATATTTCGGGTACCTAAAGATAAAAACACAAAATTGGTTCCTAAGAGTTTTTATTATTTTGCATATATGTCAAAAACATTATTACTTATAAGGTGCACAATAAAGTATAAATAAATAAATTTTATTTATTTATTTGCTTGCTTGTCAATTTACAGAGTAGAAAGCATTGCAAGTTATGTATATAAAAAAAAATTATTGTACATGTATGACGAAGCTTCACTTGAAGACAGCTCGAATAATTTTACTAATCTTTTTATGCTCGTAATTATCGAAATAAACTATGTAATAGGTTGGGGAAAAAGTTTCTTCGAATTTTATAAGATAATTCACAACATTTTTGAACATAGTTTATTTACATTTTACTAAGTATGTAGGTACCATTTTGATCGATTACTTTTTTCCATCTTGTTGGTGGGGACATGATCCTATTGCTATAGAAATTTTGGGGTTTCTGATCAAAATACAGCGACAATTGATTTTAACAGTCCTCTCGTGATCTTAACCTGACACTGCCTAAAGAATTCTGGAGAGACCGAAACAGGTGGAAATCTGAAGGCGGAACCTTCCCAGCCAAGCTCTCTTAATTTTTGCTGACTGGCTAAAGGTGTGTGACGTTATCATGATGTAAAACCACACCCCTTCTGTTGGTTAATTCCAGCCGCTTTCTCTCAACTTCTTGCTTTAATCTCATTAGTTGTTCGCAGTAGAGTTAAGAATCGAATATCCTGCCTTGCGGTAACAGCTCATAACATAGCATCACCTTCTTGCGTGTTATCCCGGGTTTCGCCACAGTCTGTGAAGCCTAACCGGCCTTTGACCATGACCTTTTTTGTACGTAATGCACTTTTCATCTCCAGTTATCAGCTTCTTCAAAAATGGTTCGGTTTCATTACGTCGTAATAAAGAATCACAAATGAGTACGCGGTTCATATGGTTTCTTTCAGTGAGCTTGTGAGGTACGCAAATTTCGAGTTTTTTTATGTACCTAGTTTTTTTCAAATGCGCCAAAACTGTTTTGTAGTCAATTCCCAGTTCTTCAGCTTGCTCCAATTTTTCAAAATTGGCATCCATTTTATCCGTAAGCCACCAGAGCGTTCTTAGATATCAAAATGTCCGGATTGAAAAAGCTTAAGCAAAATTTGTGCTACTCTCACAGACTCCGTCCATAAACATTTTTTTTCGCGGCGCGTTGCATTTTTACCTTTTTTGTAGTAAAATTTTAAAATTTATCTATTTCTAATATGATTATCCTAATTTGAATTTGGAGTTTTCTTCTTTAAAAATTAAACTTTTAATGACACCAAAACCAGCCAGATACAAATAGTATAGCCAAAGAGATTTTATTACAAGTTCATACATACTATAATGCGAAAAGACTTTTCCCCCACCTATTATATATAGTGGATATGCAATCAAATAGCAATAGCAGAAAGTACCCAGCGCCATGAGCCTGCTGCTCATCATAGGTCTGCTTAATTTTTGTTTGGTGTTTAATTATACATCCGTCGGTAAATATTGCGAATTGCAAGGCTTTTTTCTTAAACGAGTTTTTGATAACCACGGAAAGCATGGGCATGGTAGAAATGCCAGTTTCATTTAAGTTGGTAAATGTCCCTAATAAGCTTCATTGAAATGTGGATCGAAAAGATGTCAATGTCTCGACCTCTGCCTATCCCAGTATGAGGTACAGCATGAAGATAAAAAAAACATAATAAACACTTACATTAAAAATGGTACCTAAATAAAATATAATTTTTAAAAGTTTATAACCATAACAAAATACACCTTTCAACCTTTTTGTTGCCTTTTAAAACTTTTATTGAAGAACTTGTAACGAAGAATTTAACATAATCAAAGATACGAAAAACTGTGATTGAGTTTCGGGCTCTTTGTGAAGTATAAATAACTAGATAAGAAATTGTGAAGTATAAAATTGACCAAATATTTAAGAATTATAAGAATGTTTAAATAAGGAACATTATTTTTTTATTTATTTATATATTCTTTATTGTACACCACAAAGGAAGATGAAAATAAGTACAAGTAACATATAGGTAGTACAAGAGGCGGTCTTATTACTAAAAAGCAATTTCTTCCAGACAACCTTGCTATAGAAGCGTATGAAGAAATAACGAAGAAAAGGAGGGTGGTGTACCGCTTTTATTCAAAATAGATTACTAAATGATGGCAGCCGTAATATAAAGGATTATTTTATGAATAAAGAAATAAGGAGATGGTGAAAAAAAAGGGAATGAAACTAAAAACGTGGGAAATGGCGTTAGGTTTCTAGATAATAGGAATTAAGAAGTTTTTTGAATGAAGGAAGAGATGAAGCACGTCGAATATGTAAGGGCAAAGTGTTCCACAGGCGGACAGCGGTAACAGTAAAAGATTTATTATAAAAGGAAGAGGAGTGTAGAGGAGTTCGGAGGGAAAGATTGACAGCGGAGCGAAGAAACCGATCATAGGAAAGGGACATATACTCAAACCGATCTTTTAGGTATTGGGGAGAGTATGGATTAAACAGCACGGAGTACAAAGCAGAAAGGATGTGCGTATTCCTGCGAAGGCGGATTGGCAGCCACTTGAGCTTCTTGCGAAATTCAGAAATGTGGTCATATTTGCGAAGCCCAAATATGTAACGAATACTAAGGTTTTGAATTCGCTGAAGTTTGTTAAGCTGCTCTTCAGTTATGTCGAGATAGCAAATATCAGCATAGTCAAGGATGGGCAAAAGTAAGGACTGAGCAAGCACAACTTTAGTAGTCAACGGTAGGAAGTTACGTAGTCTGCGTAAAGAACCCAGTGTTGCAAAAATTTTACGACTAACTTCGTTAATTTGTGGAGTCCATGTCAAACAGGAGTCAAATATAACACCCAGATTCTTAAGTTTTTTGCTATAAGGGATATGAGTACCATTGAGATAAATTTGCGGTATATTAGACCAATCAATTTTAGAAATAATTCTTGGACTTCCAACAATTATTGACTGACTTTTCTTGGGATTGATACATAAACCATAAGATTTGCTCCACTTCAAGATACAAGTCAAGTCAGCATTTATCGACTCAATTGCTGTTGGCAGGGCTTTCAATGAAGATTATATTATATTTATCTTCACGCACAATCCCTGACAGGGTAGCCAGTGAGAACAGATCGCCAAGTGTCACGATCCCTACATACTTCTTTCTCTTCTTTCAGATCCATCATCTTCTTCATACATGCACGTCTAGGTATCCGAGTACTCTTGACCCTCCTCTCTTCGAGCAATTTGCTCACATGGTCTTCGAAAGTTAATCTCGGTCTACCTCGACACCTTTTAATATTAACTTCGCGCTATATATTATCTTCACCATTCGGTCTTCACTCATTCGCTCAACGTGCCCAAACCATCGAAGCACGCCCTTATCCATTTTTGAGACAAGGTCATCTTTCAAACCTGCCATATTGCGAATCTCTTCGTTTCGCTTTCGGTCGGCCATGGTAAGGCCGCACATTTTACGAAGAGATCGCATCTCCACTGCATTCAACCTGCTTTTATGCTTCTTCTGGCATACCCAGGTTTCGCTGCCATATAACAAAGTCGGTACCAACACTGCGTTGTGTATTGCAAGGCGTGCACTTTTCACAACGCCTTGCCTTTTGATTAGCGCAGTCAGGGCACCATTGACTTTGTTCCCGGCAGCGACACGCCTGTCCACATCTAAATCACATCTTCCATCCCGGCTAAACGCACTCCCCAAGTATACAATTTCATTCACCTGTTCTAGACATTCCTGATTTACCCAAATTTCGCACTTCGTTCTTTCTTCGTCCCTTTCAAATACCAGAACCTTAGTTTTATTAGCATTCAAACGGAGACCATTAATTTCACATTCTTCTTTCATACACGTGACTAATGCCTGCAGTTCTGCCTCTGATGGTGCTATAAGCACTGCATCATCAGCATAAAGCAGACAATTTACTTTTATGTCACCCAATTTCACACCCAAACAGCTATCTTTCAGCTTCTGTAAACAGCTGTCGAGATACAGTATGAATAGCCAGGAAGACATGACACAACCCTGTTTTACGCCCGTTTGGACGCTAAACATGGGTGACAGGTCATGCCATACCAGCACACAGGCTTTACAGTCACAGTAAAGTGACTGCACAGCCCTTAGCAATCGACCATCCACACCATACCCCGGCAACAGTTTCCACATTTTCTTCCTTACAACCTTATCAAATGCTTTCTCAAGATCCACAAAAGCACAGAAAATCTTCTGCTTAGCAGCCAGAAGCTTCTCCGTGATCATGAGGAGAGAAAACATTTGATCCGTGCATCCTCTTCCAGGTCTAAATCCGCATTGTGCATCCCATAGAAATCTTTCCGGTTTCTCTTGCATCCTACGTGTCAAAACCTTCGAGTAACTTTACTTGCTAAACTGGTCAAGCTGATCGCCCGATAGCACCCGCAGTCATAATGTGAACCTTTACCCTTATATAAAGGCACAATGACCGCGGATCGCCAATCATCCGGAACAGCCCCCGTTCGCCAGCACAAATTGCACAGCAGATGTCCCAGACGCGTGGCCCACCATACTTGACCATTTCAGCAGTAACTCTGTCTAGTCCCGCAGCCTTACCACATTTCAAAC
Source organism: Sericinus montela (assembly GCA_029286605.1). Taxonomy (NCBI): domain Eukaryota; kingdom Metazoa; phylum Arthropoda; class Insecta; order Lepidoptera; family Papilionidae; genus Sericinus; species Sericinus montela. The sequence continues at coordinate 7,448,915 of JAGSMR010000030.1, read as the reverse complement.
TTCTAATCGCACATTCAATCTCTTTCATACTGATGACCTCAGTGTCATCGAGGTCCGAGTCTGGCGTACCAGTCACGGCGTCACCCCCGGATCCCTCACTAAGATCATCACACGCATACATCTCTCTATAAAATTCGCTCCATCGCTGCATGACGTCCGATTTTTCTGAGGACGTCATTGGTTCCCGAAAGCACTTTATTCATTCTTAAGGCTGTCGCACCACTCCGGGTCCTTCCAACCTCTTTCCAGAAGAGTTTGAAGTTCTCCTTGAAGTTGTGCGACAACCTTTCGTCCGCTTCCATTCTACTCCTTTCACGCACTTCCTCAATCAATGCTTTCGTGTGAACTTTCTGGAGCTTATATCTTTCTTTCCTCTTCTCTCTCATATCCTTATCATTACTAGAGGCCAAGTAGTCTAACCATGCTTTCTTCTTCTTATTTACAGCTTCTTTCACTTCGTCATTCCACCATGCATCGCCTTTTTACTACTACCTCTTTTCACAGTTCCACACACGTCTTCCGCTGCACTAACCATTCCATCTCTAAGGCTCTGCCATATTTCTTCCACACATTCTGTCCTAACACCAATGCTGTCCAGCTTTCGGCTACCCTTGCTTGATATTTATTCCTAGTGTCCGCTTCCTGAAGCTTCCAGCTTCGGATGCTACCGACCGACTGTGGTTCTGGTATCGTTGTCCGGTGGCGCCAACCCGCGAACAGACCCTAAATCTAGTAATCACTAGGTAGTGATCCGTTCCCAGGTCAGCACCTCGGAACACCCGCGTATCCATCACCTGTTTTCGCAGTCGGTCATCCACCAGGAATAAATCGATCATACTTCTCTCATTCTCTCTTGTTCTAGTATACATATGGATTTTCTTGTGACTAAACATAGTGTTTGTCACAAGAAGACCCTTTTCCTTGCATACAGCCAGTATAAGCTTGCCAGCATCGTTAACCCTTTTATCGCCAACATTCCAAGCACCGACTCGTACCCTGGCCGAGCGGTACCAACCCATCCATTCAAATCACCACATACAACAAATCTTTCGTTTCCTCTAACCAAGTCTAGAACATCTCTTACATTCTCCCAAAACTACTCCAGCTCAGCCCTGGACGATGAAGCTACCGGCGCATAAACAACCAAAAGGAATAACTTCGTCAGTCCCATTTTAAAGCGAACCCAGAGAAGTCTCGAGTTCCTTTTATTCAGTCATAACATCGACCAACCGAGATGACAGCAGCAACCCCACTCCCTGGCAGGCATTTTCGCTCTCCGGGACTCCGGACCATAGAGCTAACGCCCCTCCAGGGAGCTCTTAAGTACCACTGCCCTTCCGTTTGGTCTCCGACAAACACACCACATCTAATTCTCTTTCCTTCATTATTTCAATCAACTCATTCGTCTTATCTCTCATGCCTCCTCTAACATTCCACGTGCCAACTCTGCACTCCGTCCTCCATCTTCCGCCGTGTCGGGCTGTGCGTGACGGGTGGCGGTCCCCATCGCCGCTTTGCGCGCTGCATTTCACACCAACGGGGACGAACTGGTGTGCGTCGCCTTGGGGGGACGCCCTAACCCTCGTTGGCATGGGTGCGCAGTTGTAGAATTGCAGCCCTGAAAAGGGCTGGCAGGGGTCGCGACGAGCACGCTTCTACAATGACCCCAAGATTGTTTATAAATTTGAAGATTGTCTGCATACAAGTGGTAAGAAGAAGATATGTGATTGCTTACTGAATTAATGAAAATAGCAAAAGGAGCGGAGACAACACGCCACCTTGAGGACGCCAGCGCCAATACTAGTCCAGGTGGAAAAATATCCTGAACCTGGATACGTTGCCGGCGTCCTACTAGGTAACTACGAAACCAATCAATTGCAGCCGGAGATATGTTAAGAGAGCGCAAAATACCTAACAGGATTTCAAAATCAACAGTATTAAACGCATTACTGAAATCCAGCAGAGTAAGTATTGTTAACTTTGATTTTCCATTCCATAACGAATATCGTCAGTAATTTGCAATAGTGCTGTGGTTGTACTGTGTCCGGGTCGGAAACCGGATTGCAGAGGATTGAAAAGGTTTTGATCAGATAGGTAGGAATTAAGTTGGTTATAAACAAGACGTTCAAGAACTTTGGATAGAAAGGGAAGTAAAGAAATTGGCCGATAATCGGAGAAGATCACAGGATTCGTCCTTTTCGGGATAGGAATTAAATTAGCATTTTTCCAAACAGTAGGAAAAGAAGCAGTGTTCAAGGATTTATTAAGGATGGCTGTAATTACAGGGCTAAGGAAGTCAACGAGGGGGATTATCATTTTACGGCTGATACTATCAGTACCGACTGTATTCGAATGGATGGATAAGATAGCTCTCTTTACACCACAGCTGTCAAATTGATTAAGATTAAAAGCAGGAGAATCTGGAGCGGGAATACTTGAAAGGAAATTCAACGTATCATCTTTTGCTTGATTATCAACAAAAGAAGAAGAAGAGAAATGCTGGTTAAGCTGGTTAAGATCTATACCGTGATAATTTAAGTTATTATTTGAGTTCCCAACTCCTAAAGATTTAAGAAATTTCCAGACTCTGGCTGAGTAAGGATCTTGAACTGATTCGTGAATATGGCGTCGTTGTGCTTTCCTACACACATTGTTGCAGCGATTCCGTATTGACCTATATTTCTCTTTACTAGAGTAACTAGGGTCTGACTTGTATCTTGATTTTAAACTATTTTTCTTCTCAATGAGTTTCTTTATATCATCATTTAACCAAGGAGAGGGAGGATGCTTGACGCGTACAGGACGAACAGGTGCATGTTTATCGTATAATTGAATTAAGAAAGAGTTAAATAAAGCAACTTGTTCGTCAACTGTGGCCGCATTAACAACTAAACTCCAATTTAATTCCTCGGCGTCCTGCATAAGCTGATCTAAGTTTATACTACTAAAATTGCGCTGAAATAAAATCCTTGACTTAGCTTTCGGGGTCTAATTTTATAGGATAAGTATAAGGCATCGTGATAAGAAAAAGCATCTGCAGCACACTGACCATGTTTTTCAACATGGCCCAGTGAGGACACAAACATTAAGTCAAGAAGAGAAGGAGAACAGTTTGGAAAAAATGCGTTGCAGAAGAGGGAAGAAGTTTCAAATTTGCCGCCTCAATAATGGATTTTAGCCGGGTTGATCTTAAATTATTTTTAAGAGACATGTGTTAAAATCTCCCATAATTATGGAATGTTCGTAAGATGGCGCTAGATCTTCAAGGAGTTTTTCTAAAATAGGAAAATAGTCAACTGTTGGAGAAGGGCTGTAAAAACACCAATAAGCATTTTAGTATGTGAGAGAAGAACTTCAATGAAGAGGAATTCTGCATTGCATCCAGACTGCGGCGAATTTGATAAGCGAATGATTGAGTAAGGTATATGGGATCGAAGATAAATAGCTACACCACCACCGCTCCGATCAGTACGGTCGTTACGAATAAGGTGAAAGTCTGGAAGCGAGTAGGAAGTTGAAGGAATACAAGGTTTTAACCATGATTCCGAAACAAGCACAGCGTGTAAATTTTTACTATTAAAACTCGACAACAAATCGGGGTAATGTGCAGGAATACTTTGAGCGTTTATGTGAACAATGTTAAAGTTTTTATCGACATCTGCAAAACAAGTGTCCAAAGTAATATTTAAAGGAGGAATGCTTTCGAAACTATCGTTGCTGCTCGACCCAATAGAAGTGGAATCAGAAGATAAGGAGTTATACTGGCTAGCATCATCATCCAGTAACATCATTATTTAAAATTAACACTATATCAAAAACAATAAATAATACAAATTCTTAAAATAAAACAAACTTAAAAAGTATATAAGGTATAAAAAAAGTCATCAGTACCCACCAGCAGTTTGAATAGGAATTTCAAATAACTATAGAGCTATAAATACGAAAGTTACTTACTTTCGTATTTATAGCTCTATAGTTATTTGAAGAGAGGCTAAAAGTAACAAAAATATAAAATAATGACAACAATAAGCAATAAACTCCAGGGACCTTCAATTGACTTATAGTGTAAATTATGAGAATAGATAAATAGATTAGAGAAATATTTAACTTTTAGCTGTCATTTTGTACGTGATTATTCTGATCAAAATGATTTTACAAAAGTTAAGGTTCTATCATTATGTGGCCTTTGCCTATGAAAACAACCATAAATTTAGAAACCTTTACGTCAAATGTCAATTTCAATCTCGAGCGAATAATAAAACAACAACAATCAATTTCAACTTGTCTAGCATATTATTGATATTTTAAAACTTTAGACTTTTAAAACATAAATAAAGATAGTAGTATTATTGTGATAAGTGAGGTAACAATTTGTTTAGAGACAGCAAGATGTATATGTCACAAAGTGCAGAAGCTAAGAGCAAGTTAGCTAATATTTCACTGTAGAGTACATAATGTAGAAAGAACCCTGAACTTGAATTGTCTATTAATAACAATTAATGCTAATTTATGCTGCACTCTAAAGCTAAAATCGTGTCATGCACTACATTGTAGAATAACACATCAAACAACAGTACTATAATCAATGTACAGAGGAAGAAAATAATATTTCAGAACAAACTGTAATGCAAATAGGCAACATGAATTTACAGAAAAGAGAAAAGAATGTACTAACAAGAAAGCCAACATAGTCCATGTATAATATGTATGGATATTATGATGATTATTTTTTGCCCGTCCTCTTAGATCTTGAAGCACTTTTATCATAATTTACTTTGCCTAATACAGCAGGCTGAGTGGATGCAGCAGTAGATGATGCACTTGCAATCAGGTCGAGCTCGGGCAGACTTTCAATTTGGTGCTGTGTCCCATCCTGTGTCATGATGTTGATTATTCCATCCAGAGTCCAACATTTTGTTATACCGAATCTGCGTCTAGCCTCCATAAACGTTCTGTGGCGACTCCTAGTAAGGAACTCCGACTGTGTGGTTCCGGTACCTTTGAGCTTGGTTTTGAGTACCAAACTTTGTCCCGCATCAAGTATCTTGGAACTTGACAATTACAGGCCTAGAGTTTTTATTGGAGGGATGTCCCAAGCGGTGGCAGGGGCTGATAGCTGAAGTACTGAAATCACTTATCTACAACTTAGTGGAAATAAGTTTACAAATCACTGAAGTGGTGTTCTCAGCTTTGTCTTCTGGTATGCCATGCACAAGGATCATCTTTCTACGGCTTCTCATCTCAATACGATCAAGCTCCCGTCCCAAGAGATCCACTTGATTGTGTAGTGTTGTTAGTGCAGCTAAGACAAATTTTCTAAAACCACTAAAGTCAGTTGTAATATTTGAAGAAACTGGATTACTTTTCTGGAGTTCCTGTCGAAATTCTTCCATTTGAGCTTGAAAATGCTCAGAGATCTCTGTTAGTGAACTCTTCAAAGCTTCCATTGTTATTGTAGGTTGTGAAGTGTAGTAAGCTGGAGATTTTATATAGGAAATTAAAGCTGGTAGGTAAGTTAATATTAAATATGTATATTACTCATATAATATTCACTGTAACTATTATTAAATTAAATTGCAATTACGAGAAACTAAAATGTGGACTAATTTATCACACCTACCCTCCACCTACCTACTACTAATATTGTGTTTTGAAATCAAATATCTTTTAAATGAATATACCAGAGATAACAAAGGAAGGTTAATTGCAAAAGAAAAAAAAAGCAATTTCTTCTGCACATTCACAAAACTCAATCAATACACAGTTACTCGTACTAAAAACTAAAACGTAAATATTTAATAATGTCCGAAGATTTAAATGATAATATTTTTATCTTAAGGCATTTTCCAGTAATAAGATAGTCAGAGACGTATACAAATTTTTGTCCTTTCACATCGTATTTCATCAGCGTTTTGTTTGAGATAACGTAACAATTGGTGACCCAGTCGCCGTCTTAGAAATAGAAATAGATATTATTATAATTTTATTACTAACTGTCCTAAAAAAAGGAAGAGATTATCAATTCGGTTGTATGTTCTTATAACGTAAATGCAAATCCTACATAAGTTTCTAGAACTCATTAGCGAACCTTCAAACAAACCTACCCTTTAAACTATTTATAAATAATTCACCCTCTTAAGGATAAAATTAAATAAATAATAGTTTAAAAAAAATAAAAAACACGCTTTTTAAAATTTATTTTCCATCTTTTAGTTTGGTTTTCTATAGAACGTGTTTTTTTAAACTATTATTTATCTTTTTCTTTTTAGTTTTTTTTTATCAAATTAGTGTATTGTCATCGGTCCTCGATAAATCTACGAAGTTTGAACGACATCTGGCCGTTTGAAGTGGGTCAAAATCGCGCCCAAAGAAGTCGGTGACATACATACATACATACAAGTGAAGCTAATATAAAGCGTATAAAAACAAGTACATACTATTTCATGAAGGAAATAAGTGAATGCTTACAACATAAATATTAACAGCCTTTTGAAGTTCACTGCAGGACATGGACATCTCCCCTAATCGTCTTCCCATCTCTCCCTAGTTGGGCAAGCGTAGTAAGCAGTACCGGGTTACTCGCATATTAAACGCTGCTGCTTAATTCAGTCTGGTATTTTTCGAAATTCACCATCTGATGTTAGCTATTGACATTCTCAAGAGTTTCTTATTAGTCACCTCCTAGGAAACTTAAGGCAAGAAATTAGGCATATTTTAGGCCAACAATCAGGGCCACCGTACAACATAAAAGGTATCAATCGCCAAAATTTTTAATGAATCAGTCAGCATGGCAATTAATTATATATGTATACCAACCGTTGATCAGTGTTAAGTAGTGTTTTTAAGTTTTTATACGTACATTTTTCTGAATATAATATTTATTAATTACTTTTGTGTTGTATTTTAAGTATATAACTCTTTTTGTTTCCCCAGGCCAAATAGAAACTAATAAAAACTTTTGAAACTCGCATCAATCTTTTATGAATATTCGAGTAGCATTTACATTCCTATTCATCACACAAATGTTTTCCCCTAGAGACACTCGAACTCTTAACTCTTCAACCCGCAAGCTTGAAAGGCTGGTTCACTACCAACAAAGGCTATCGGCTCGTCAATTACTGTATCATATAATATATTATTAATACTTACATGTTTTAAGGTTACTGAGTCCAGCGAACACAATTTCGCAAGCTATTAACGTCAGTTTTCTCACAACCTGTTGAACTATCTTCTCCGCCTTTCCCAATAAAGGAGAAGCCAGAGGTCCTCACCTCACCGGAGCTTATTTTAGGACAACGTAATCAGTGGTAAATGTCGCTGTCCTTATGTCAAAGCCAACGACATAAATCGTACTTAAGTTTTTCAAATACTCATAGGAACGAGCCACCTGGGGCAACGAACTACGAACGGCTATCACGACTCTAATATACTAACGACTAAATATCTAAACAACAGAAGCAAATGTACTTACGCATATATTGCCGACTGCCGGACAGTCTTCTGTTACCTATGCCGTCAGTCGATTGCTGTACATTGCCATATTACTAAATCGTTTTTGATGAGGAAGTAATGAAATGGTTTCGAGTACCTCTTTATGTTACTTGAGTGGAGGAATGTTAAGCTAGTCGATCTTTTTTCATCACGAGTGCTGGGCCATCCTTTTGTTTTCGTTGATGACACAAAAATAATGATCATAGTATAAAAATGTTATTTTAACGTGATGTGATTAATGTCATAAATAGGTCTGGTAAAAATAAATAAATAAATATCTTCACGCAATTCCCAATACAGGAGTAGACAGAGGTCTAGTCTAGACAATTAAGTCCCTTTGACTCACCTTCCACCGAAGATATTTTTGGGACATCGTGTCAGGTGGTGAGCCCGTCGCCGGCTTTATGTCTAAGCCATCGATGTAATTCGTATATAAGTTTTTGAAAAACCCATTGGTACGAGCCTGCCAACTGGGGATCGAACTCGGGTCTCTTGACTCGAAATTCCGACCACCCTACCACTCGGCTATCGTGACTTATTATATAAATAGGTCTGGTAATTAACATTATGCATATATAAACCTATATACTTATTTAACTTATTTATCAATTAGTCACAGCCATGAATGTTAAGGTTCACATGCTAATAATATAGCTCGGACATAATAATAAATAAGTTTTACAAACGTTACAATATTATAAACATGAGTAGGTAAACGGTCTATTTTTTAATGTTAAACATTTAAAGTTTACCTAATTCTTATATGTTATTCTGTTCACATACATCACCCATGCGGTACGTCATTTGCGGAATGTGAAAAGACTTTGGTATCGACTACTTCTTTGGCACAAACGTGATATTTTTTATGGGTTGCATATATGGATATAACAAATTGTATTATAAATATTTGTTTAAATATTTAATGTCGAATTGGCGTAAGTCGAATGTTATTTTGAAGGCAAGACATTAAAAATACAAAGTTTGTTCATTGTCAAGGGTTTGTCAACGATGTTATTTTTTTCGCGAGATACTGACATTTTAGTACAAATGATTCAATTTGCCCTGTTCTAAACGTAAAAAAGTAAACATACTGGACGTTTTTTGAACGCTTTAAATAGATAACACTGGTTATCTGTATTCGTATGTATTCCCATTGAAGAAAAACGCGACGTGAGTAAGCAGTTCGAGTAAATCGCTTAATTTCGATATATAATTACACTAGCTAGATTTTATGGAAGATATTTGAGACTAATAAAGGTCAAACGTACTAAGTTCAAGGGCAATGTGTATCTGCATCGATAATGAATGGAATTGCTTTACAAACATCCCCAACAGAGTGCTAAAATCCCTATGAATAACATGAAACGTAAAATGAATAGTAAGGTGATATATACGCCTCGCTGTGAAAGGATTTAAAGATACTATTTCTATTCCCGTGTGGCATAAGAATATTGCCCCGTTACGCGTGGCTTTTGTTCCCGTGAGTGTTATATAACGTAACTAAGGGGACCTTCGATATCGTAATGGCAGCCGATAGATTGCGGAATGATTATCTCTAATAATGGAAGCTCCGAAATAAGCACACTGATAATGTGCTAGGAGTAATACTGCGTAAGTCCAATTCGCGCACCGAACGTGGTGATTTGTGAAGTTCTATTTTTAAAACAAAATTTAAAGAGGTATTTATCGTGTCTAAGTCATATTAATATCAAAGGTTAGGTCATGAGCATCGTTACGCTTTTATTAATTGAACCGTAATCCGTAATCACGATGCCCGATTCATCCACACTTTGTACGAAATTGAGTACAAAACTGATTCCTCACAAAGAAGAACAAAGCAGAGCAATGCAGAAGGACGTAGTAAAAATACGAAAATAAAGTATTTGAGGGCAGATTTATATATATTTATTTCAAATGCCTTATAAAAACTCGGCCCGTGGAATCCTTGCGCTATGCATTTCTTAAGGAATTGTGTTCGCGAGATGCCGCAGTGATTAGTTGCTCTGTTCTTTTTAAATGCTAAGTTCATTTTTAATTCTATTCAACGTGGTAAATACATATCAGCTTTTTTATTTTCATTCCACTACTAGCAAGACTAGGAAGTCCTATCAGGAGTCCTATCAGGAAATTAAATTTTGGGATTAAATGCCGACGACCTGACAAAATGACACCAATGAAGAACAGAATTTTGCGTAGTCAGTGAAAGTTTAACATAATTACATTTTACTTTTTTTTTTTTTTTCATAGAGTATAATGTTATCGGATGGCATTATTATTGAAATGGCCAGTGTTACATAAACATTTCCAACATCCTATTTTACTTAACCTCGCCTTCATTAATAGAGGTGTTTAAGGAAATTAATTTCGAATCGTAAATTTGCGGCGAACGAAATAGCTATCAAAATAGATGAATAGATTTCTAATGGGCAACAAATCTAAAATACAAATGTTTCTCTTCGCATTTTAAGGTAATTAGGTAAAAAAAAATTATAAATACTTGACAGGATCTTCTAATACAGGATCGTCTAATATCCTTACGAACTTTCTGTTCAAGATTACTTACTTTTCTCTATCTGACCTGGTATCTAAAGTGGTACCAATGTAATAAACATCCATTAGTGAACATGTTGGCGGTGTCTGATAACTTAAATATTTATTTCGGCCATATTGAACTATCTTATCGACAACTTTAGGATATAATACTATTTTGTAATACTAAATGTGTTTACATAAATAAAACTAGCTAAACCACACCTAGCCGTGACTCAGTCTGTTATTGAGCTTAGTAAATCTATTTTAGTTTTTGTTCTGGAGACAATAGCAACAGTTAACATGGAACCCTAAATAAAATGAATCCCAGTAAAAATAATTTCTCAAGTAAAAGCAGTACGGTTAAAGTACCTTTAAAAATAGCAACATAAAGAATATTATTATTTATCTGCAATGACTATGGTAAAATACCGTGGTCACCTACAAAGAACATTTCATATCTTCAATTCTATATTTTTAAAAATATTTTCCGTTCCCTTTCGTTCGGTTATTACAAACACTCTTGAACAAAAATGCAACGACCTGCAAAATATCAAGTCAATCCATCGACTACTTTCAAGTTTTCTCTCACAAGCACATACGTTCTCTCTATTTTTGTATAAAATATGAAACACACACTGATATTTATGTCCAAAAAATCAGTCCTAGTAAGAGCAGTAACGGTTTACTATTAATGCTTATTAATGAGTTCGAGCTTAATTACCTAACGCATTGATATTGATTAACCGTTACTTTAATTATAGGAAAAGAGTAATTAAACAAAACATTAGTTCTTTTTCAACATCACCATCAGTGAAAAAACGGCCTATAAATGTCGGCCGCAGAACAATGGCCATTCCCGAAGGGAAGTGCTTAATGTAATCGCCACGCTTGGCAAGCGACCATTTGCGTTTTGAACATAAGTATTTGTTCTCGAGTTATAGATGTTTACATATGAATATTTATCTTTGTAAATATATATGTATGAAAAAATATTGTACCGTTAACCAGGACACGAAGACGGCCATAGGCTCGCTACTAGTACTGTTGTCCCAAATAGGCTTCTGTGAAAAGTGGGTCGACTTCATTGTCTAATCCCCTGCCTACCCCATTATGGGAAATTTTATTTATTTTATGGAATTCGTGAAAGGAACAAAAACTAAGTGAAAATAACTTAATTAACTCATTACTATGTATTTTATATGCTTTATTGTATACCACAAAGGAAAAAAAAAGGAATAAAAGTTACAAAAGAGAAGAAAGTCTTATGGGTAAATACAAAAAGGCGGTCTTATCGCTAAAGAGCGATCTCTTCCAGACAACCTTAAGGCTAAGGAAAATTGTATTATTGAACATAGGTAGGTGGTCCAAACAATAGACATACATAGTAATATCTATATAAACTAAACCTATATATAATATTATTACAACAATAATACACTAATATATACGAATAACCATATTTTATAATAGACATACAACTAGATAAAAAATATAGATACGTATAATATATGACTAAAACTTACAAAAACTTCATACATAAAACGCTACATATATGTGAAGCAAGAATATGCAAACTTCAAATAAAACATTATAATTTTAACTTCCTGTGCATATTTACTGATTAAAGCTTTTGAAAGACTTATTGTCTTGACGTCTATCTACCCCACTTGGATATATGCGTGCAGATATTCATGTATTTTATAAAGCTTTCGACCTTTCGAGTCATAGTGTTTGTTACCAATTGAACGAATTTACATTGTAATAGATACCAGTCAGCAATGAATAATCATCGAAGTCATTAATCACTGCGTTCTGTAGCGTTTGACTATCAATTTCGATGCCCGCCGACATTGTTGCGAGTGGATAAGTACCTATTTCATAAATTGTAGAAACTTATTTGCCAAAATGTATGATAATAATTTTCTAAAACTGTAAAATTTTAGTAATTATCTGTAAAAATAAAATAATATTCACGCTATACGCTGTTCTGAGCACTTTGATTAACAGAGATCCAGACTCTTCGACCCACCAAAGACATTTTTGGGACAACGTGACTGGTGGTGAGCCCATCGCGGTCTTTATGCCAGAAGCCAACGATAAATTGTACATACTTTAATTCTGAAAATACTCTTTGGTACAAGCCGCCTGGGGATCGAACTTCGGTCTCTTGACTCCAATTCCGATCTGCCATCCACACGTCTTAACTTAATTTACATTTTAATCAAGATCAGGAGTCGCACTAACATGTATAGGCGCAAACCACGCTTGGGTAAAATACGCAACACACAAACAACTCTATTTGCGAATAATGGGAATATCGGAGAAAAATAATGCCATACCCTGAAATTTCATTGTAACTCTACCTCGACTGTGGTGGTCAAAGAGAGTGGCGCAAAACAAACAACACAACCAAATAATGTTTTCTCCTACATTCCGTTATCAAGAGTATGCAAACCCACTCATAACAGCCACCACGGGTGAGCGCTCTCCGTAAAATATGGCCCACCCCCACCGCGATAAAGCAGGAATACCTTCGAAATAGTCAATGTAATGGAAAAACTTAAACTAATATAGAATAGCAACTTTAAACAATTAAAAGAATAATATTATATACAAGCACAGTAAAACGGTTTATCCCCCATACATTCTAAACAATTCATTGAGAGATATAGATTTCCATTTCTCATTAAGATTTCCCATAAATAGGATTTGCCATGAACGCCTCGCTCAGAAATCACTTCGACAATATCTCAAAACACAAATTTCTATTAACACTAAATTAACGTACTGCTAAGAAGTTTAATTTCTTTAAGAAAAATAAGTTACATTTTATTTCTTCGACTTTTATTTATTATTCTTGACAAAATTCTACTAATTGCATGTCACTTTTAAAAATTTTAAGATATGTCTCTTCAAAATAATGACCACAAAAATCATAACATAATTTTTCTATGAAAGCGTATTTCCGAACTATACAGAAATGATTCACGTTATTTCCATAATCTGTCACATTTGTTTAACTTGTAATAATTTATGCACATACGATTAGGCGCGGTATAGATAATTTATTCATTCTCGTACATAGACATACCTTTGTGGTATAAAATTATTTATAACAGTATCGTGGTTTTTCCAAGATGGAGTTAACATTTCCAGAATAATCCGATATCTCAACAACACTAACGCGAATAATGGATTATGAGTTATGACGAAGTGAACACAAAAATATTAGAACTGGGCTACTTATAATAATTATTCATCGTTACCCGTAATAACTGTCCTGAAATAATAGGTCCGGTATTAATATATTTGGCAACTTTGTCTATCGTATGAGACCGTTTTCCAGACTGATTAAAAAGTAAATAGTTAAACTTATTTATAAAACGGCTATAAACGCTTTATATAATTTTTATTTAAACGCTACTCACGAGTACATGTTCATCATACATACGAATAGGTTTCAAAGAAAGGAAAAATTCGTGTTTAGATTCTTAAATTGTTAAAATTCGGTTTTAAAATATATGTTAATAATCTAGAAGACTAGATTATGAAGCTGTTATATGACTCAAACCGCAGGACTATTACAATTTAATGAGGGGATAATTAACTTAGTATTGACACCGCAGGCAATCCAATTACGGACATTTATCGAGTGGACCCTTTTTGTTTGCATGGAGATTGAAATTAATAGTAGGATTTTATAAGTTTATTCCCACCATCTTCGTTGTCCTATTAAAATTTCAATTAATTTGTTCGCTATTAAACTGTTTCGTGTTTGTTTTAGTTTGACAATAAAAAAACTTAAAAAGTCATGATAGCCGAGTGGTTGATCGGAATTCAAGTCGAGAGACCCGAGTTCGATCCCGAGGAGGCAGACTCGTACCAAGGGATTTTTTTTGAAAACCTATGTACGATTCATATCTTTCGCTTGGACATAAAGACGGCGATGGGCTCACCACCTGTCACGTTGCCCTAAAATATCTCCGGTGGTAGTTGGTTGAAGGGACTTAATTGTCTAGACTATACTACTGTCTACCCATGTATTAGGAACGGCGTGAAGATATATTTTTAATTAAAAAATCTTATAAATATGGTGTCTTTGCCTTATAAATTTTATTATTCTGAACTTATCTTCACATGCATAAAAATCTTCACGCCATCCCCTGTGTGTTTTTTTATTTTTCAACTTCCATTTTAATAGAATAATAAGTACGATCAAAGTTGCTTTCCATCCGTGTCTGTTTATCTGCTTACTTCTCAACCATACAACGGATTTTGTTACGGAACGAGGGAGGATTGTTTATATACTTTATAAACACGTAATGCAAGCCGGCTGAATTATGATGGTCTTTCAAAAAAAAATATTATCAATTAATATTTATTATCAATTAGTTATGGATAATAACTTAAATATATTAGTAATCACAGACATTTAACGTAGAAAAAATCTTTTATACTAAATCATTGAAATAAATACTTTACATATCACTTACGTAAATTATTTTACTCAAGAGACCCGACTACGATCCCTAGGTGGCAGGCTCATACTAATAGGAATTAAAAAATATTATATACGATTTATGTTTCGGCTTGACATAAAGACAGTAACAGGTTTACCACCTGTACTATAACATCTAAATAAATAACATACAGAATACAGGGTAGACAGGGGTCTAGTCTAGACAATTAAGCCCCTTCGACCCTCCTTCCACCGAAGATATTTTCAGAACAACAGGACAGGTGGGGAGCCCGTCGCCGTCTTTATGTCCAAGCCAACAAAACAATTCGTACATAAGTTTTTGAAAAACCCATTGGTACAAGCCTGCCACCTGAAGATCAAACTCGGATCTCTTGACACGAAATTCCGACCAACAACCACTTGGCTATCGTGACTTACCATAATATGTCTTCGATGAAAAGTGGATCAAAAGGACTAAAATGTCTGAACCTTTGTCTATATTTTTTTCTCCTCTCTTCTAGTCTGTTTAAAAAAGATACTGGTTTCAAATAGTCTAGAAAAAGGTTATCGTATTTGTTTTAATGAATTTTAAAACATCCCTCGAGTGTAGAACCATTGGAAATGCCACTAATCGTAATCTCAATATCTATTCATTAATACGAATAAAATCGCTTGTTTTAAATCTGTTGTTTATATTTTGTGTTGGTATATATTGTGTTGCCGTCGTTGTTTCCGACTCCATACTACAAGTGCTTAAGCTCTTACTTTGGGATCAGATCAATGTATGTGATGTTGTTCTTAGCTATCTATCTATTTTTTTATTTTATTTTATTTTATAAATTTACTTCTTGCCACAATGTTTCATAAAAAATGGATGTATGAATATGTGTTTCGTACTTCAAGGCTTCTTTTGTACTATTATATTTCATACAACATCGTTACATGGGTATTATAAACACGTACTGGAATATCTGGATTGGAATCCCAAATAAAATGTAATATTTTTTTTGGCATTACCGTTATGAGATAATTTACAATTATTTACCCTGTTCACCATTATTTTTCACTTCACAAGGGAAAGGTAATTAGCGGAATGTGCGATTATGTTATGGAAAAGCGTGTCAGGTTAGCAATTTATAACGTCTATTTTACATTTGGTGGTTGGTTTTGGTGCTTTCATATATATAGTAGTAAATAATTATATCAGAAATTTTAAATTAACATTCATACACAACCGTGTGGTAACGGTGTAAGAATATTACCACCCCCTTTCTTCCCGTGGGTGTCGTAAGAGGCGACTAATGGAAACCGCCTTGGATATCGTTATGGCATCCGAAAGATGGCGGTATAACCATCTCTAAAAAAATATGGGATCAAAATAATCAGACCAAAGATGGGCAGCAGCGTCTGAGATGCGAGTAATCTGGTACTGCGATCGCCAATCCGCTGGCCAAACGTGGCGATTATGGCAAATCCTCCCTATGGGAGAGGCCTATGTCCTGCAATGGACTTTCACAGGCCGTTATGTATGTATGTATGTTTTGTATACATATACTGCTGCTCATCTACAGTCTGATTATTTGGGTGAAGTCTTTTTAGAGACAGTTATCCTGCTACCCGAAGGTTGCCTTAACGATACTCAAGGCTTTTCCCTTAATCGTCTTCGACGACACTCACTGGAAGAAAGGGAGCGGTAATATTCTTACTCCATTTCTATACAATAAATTAATTTAAAATTTGAAAGATACGAATTTAACTTAAATATGTAGGTGGTACTGAAAGTTTAGACTGGCCAGTTAGATGCATTGGCAATGTAAATGACAGGAAAACTTCTTTTAAATTTCAATAATAGAACTGTTTGCTATCGTAATGTGATATGTATCATTCATTTGTCATTTATTTATGTGAATTGGCAGCAATTCTTAAAGTCTTGTAACACCTCAAAATAAACTTATTACGACTTTCGTCTCATCATGGTCTCAATCAACAACAAGGCTATGATAGACTACAATTGGCATTTAATAACGAAACCCAGACCCATCCCGCGCAACTGTTAATTGGTTTAATAAGCTTATGTGTCGACAAAGCAAACTCTATTAAGTTAGATATTGTAGTCAGTTAGACGTTCTTTAACTGCGACTTCTCAAGATAACACCAGTACTGTGCGATGCATGGTCAGTGAAGATAATGTAGTGACCTACTAGCAGAAGCGGGCAAGCTTAAGCATTGGTATGAGTCAAGTACGATAAATATTACACGAACATTTAGACATCAGAAAGCTTTGTACCAGATGGATTCCGCATACTTTGACCGAAGGCCAGAAACGCCTGCGCATAGACTAGTGTCACGAAATATTAGAAAAGTTTAATGGAGGTGACTTCAATGCTTTATTTGACAGGTGACAAAAGCTAAATTTATTGCTACGAACCTTAAACCTAAATGAAATCAGTGCGTGTTTCCTTTTAAAAATGATTTAAGTGACATTATATTGTCTTTTTTCTTCATCGTTTAATTTAAAAATCTTACTTCATTTTCATAATAAAAAATGCACTCCTGGAAATAGGTCTTTCCCGAAGAAGATTTTACCACAATCGCTTCGCTTGGCAAGCGGATTGGCGATCACAGTACAAGATACGTGACACCAGCCGCAGTGAGAGTTTGCGTAAAATCTGTTTTTACTAAGCATATGCATCGTAAAATAGAGTTTCAGAGATCTCGTGTTGAGTGGTATTTTCGCATTTACGTATTACAGTTAAGTAAGAAAAGGAAATTAGTTTTAAATATTTAGCTTAAAACTCTTACCGTCTGGGGATCTCTAATGAGGACGCCGTTTTCGCTGTGAACCCACTTCGTTAGCTAGTCAAAATTCAAATTAATCTTTAAACAAATTAGAGTTAGCGGCCACAACTACAAAATATATTGCTACCATTAAGAAACAGCTACCCGTGCTATAATTAAATTAGGGAAGATTTAGGTAAGGATTTAGAAGACCGCATAAACAAATTTCATAGATAGTAATATCATTTTTATAAAATAATTTATCAAAACATCTTTTTTGGGTAGTAATTATCGTACTTGTTCGTTAGTACTGATTTTTTTTACTCAAAAATTAAGCCAGTAATATTTCTTAGCGGTAGGTAACTTTAACTTATCTCTAGCAATGCAATTAAACAATTTAGACTCTGGTTCTCTTAGTATATTGTTTACATTTCTATAAATAAATAAATATCTTCACGCAATTCATACTGGTCAGAGGTCTAAACTAGACAATGAAGTCTTTTCGACCCAAATTCCGACGAAGGTTTTTTTCGGGACAACGTGACAGGTGGTGAGCCCGTCTCCGTCTTAATGTCCAAGCCAACGATGTAATTCGTATATAAGTTTTTGAAAAACCCATTGGTACGAGCCTACCACCTGGGTATCGTACTCGGGTCTCTTGCCTCGAAATTTCGACCACCCAACCACTCGGCTATCGTGACTCTTACATTTCTCTTAAGAAAAATGAATATACATGTATATGTTATATTACTTCTACAATTCTATCTATATGTCTGTAGAATGTTACATTTGACGGACGTAGGATCTGAATAATGCAATATTATATATTTTTGTTATGAAATTCGGAAAAGTTATCAATAATTATAAATGCCCCCAGAACAAAGTCTCTAATAACAGCTCATAGTTCGTTCATTAGTTTCAAAGAAGATAATTCGTCCAAGAACAATAGAAGGGTATAATATGTCACATTTTTCTTTAATATCAAATGAACAACAGAAAAGAATTCCTAGAGAAATAATACTGATTTTAACCGTTAATTACCCGACACAAAACAATTCTTACAAAATATGTACTCGTATATACATAAAATACTTTTAGTATTTAAGTCTTGGTACCCCGCCTTTAAGGTAAAAGTGTTTTCATTTGAAGGGCCTTCAAGAACCAAACAAAAAAAAATTATGAGCTAAACTTGTTACTTATTCAATTTAATGATACATTCTAATATTTGCTACTTACTGATATGGTTCAAGACGGTGCTGATATAACAGCCTATCTTATCTGAGTCTAATTGTCTTTGTTATCTTCACGCATTTACCAATGCTGTGGTGGACAGAAGCCTTGTCACAAATAAGTCCTTTCGACACACCTTTCATCACCTTTAACCTTCCATCGAATTTGGGACCCCATGACTGATTGTGAGCATGTTGCCATCACACTGTTCAAGCCAAATCAATACAAATCGCAATACAACTTTAATTCACTTCGAACCGCACGAAATCTCCAATCACCCATCTATTCCGCATGTTAGAATCAGAATGTGAGAAAAAAAGGAAATAATGTATTAAAATTTAATAGAACATCGTGCAACTTGCACTTGATTGGTTATTATTTTTCTATTAATTGTCTAATGGAGAACAGTAGTGCCAAGACAACGAAATATTTAATAATGCGACCGAAAATCCATTCGTTGAGCGAAGTACAAAAAATCCCTTTTAGGCGAGAGGAGTCGAAGGTCTTGAAGTCGACTTTTTGCAGCCATTTAATTTAAGGTAAATTAATAAAAAACAAATATAAATCCCTTCAGAATAATATCTTAAAAATATCTCTTTGGTATTATTATAAACCTTTGCGTTTATTAAAATATTCACACGAAGATTGCTTCCTTTTTCTTATAAGAGCGCATGAATGATTCAATGAATAATTTGACTTAAGAAAGTAAAATTTTTACAATGAATACTTTACGTTGGCCTACTTTACTTATTAATAACTTATCAACAAAAATAATATTAAACGTGTTTTACGCATCACCATTACAGTCTGTAAAGTCCACTGCAGTATATGCCCCTCTCCCACACAGGAGGGCTGGCCATATTCGCCAGGCATTTCAAGCGGATTGGCGACCGCAGAACCAGACACCTCACAACTTAGACTCTCCTTGCCATGACAAGAATTGCTGAATTTTGATTTGTCATTGTTCGAGAGGGTTATCTCGCCATCTGTCGGTAGCCAATTGCATTTTCAAGGCTTTTCTCTTAGTCGGCTCTTATGACACTAACGGGAAGAAACGGGGTAGCATTATTTTTACACCGATACTACAAGGGAATGGCTTTACGAGTACGTGTTTTTATTAATTCCGAGATTATCTATATAAGGAAGAAGATATTTTTTATGTGACAAATTTTAAAAATCAAAAGACACGGCCGTAATTGGAACCTACGACATTATCACACAGTCAATTACAGATATAAGTCATCTGTCACATCTCTTATTCCGTACAAGTTGGAGAAGGAAAAGAATGTAATGAGGGAAATAGGGCTAATGGCCTTCGATTACCTGATTAACCGGACAAAATACAGAAGCACAAGTTTCTGCTTCCTGTACCAAAACCAATTTCTACGTGTAAGAACCATGTTGCCTCTTGACCGTGGTAACTTCTAAATTATTTAAAACTATTTACATGTTATTTAAAATTTTACATATTGATGTAAAATTTTAAATAACTTACATAGGTGACAATAATTACATAGGTAAGTATTTTACTGTATAAGTACTGTACCGTTTGCTTGTACACTAAGACAGCGATAGACTAGACTTCTGTGTCGTTTTCCCAAATATGCTTTAGTGAGGGGTGGATAGGAAGGACTTAATTATCCAGACCTCTGTCTACACCAGCTCGTAAAATGCACGAAGACTTTTTAAATAAAATTTCTTAGAAGTAGAAGACATTTTTTACAAAAATATTCATTCAGAAAAGTATTTCAAACCAATAACAAGTTTTCTTACTTAGTTGATGCTTTTTGATAATATTGTTGATTAATATGGGCTAATACTATAGCGTATTTATATAAATGACAACATAATATAAATTGTAATGCAACAATGTTTCTTGTTTTTTCAATATTATAATATCATTCTAAGAAGTTTTAGCATACTTCTTATATTACAAAATACATGTCCATGAAAACTGCTTTAAGAATATTCCTTTGGAAACATGAAAAAAGTTCGAATTGGTGTCTATAAAAATGTTTTTTATTATATATGCACATACCTCATACTATTGCCTAATAGCCTGTAAAAGTCAACACTGCAGTGCCTGCACCTGGGCCTCTCCCAAGTAGATGGTAAGATGGTAAGGCGGATCAAGGCTTTTCCGTTAGTCGACTCTTATTGTGAAGATCGAGTTAAAAATAAATAATATGAAAGTAATATTTAGTATTATAACAATAAAACATTACTAAAAATGCGAACGCGAATAAATATTATCTTAAGAAGTCGAAAAGAACCTTTCCCCAGCAATGTGCCTTTTCCGATTGCTACTTTGCAGTACTTGATGCAGCTTTAATGCATATGTTATGGCCGTATAGGTATTAACAATCAGGTTAGTTCGACCCTATAAGGTAAACTGATCGTTATAAAAAGGATGAAGCAAAAGTGTATCACTATTGATTACAAATACAATTATTACCGAAACTTAAAAAAATATTAAACAGCTGATAGTTGTTTAATATTTTTTAAGAAACTTCAAAAACTTCAAGTTAAAACATTTAATATCGATTTTTTTAATTTCAAATGAAAGTTATCTCTTAACTTAATTGCAACCTGCCTAAATATATTAAAGATTTATTAGTATCATCCATTTTTTCTTAACGTTACACATATTTTTCCAGAAAAGAAATCAAGTATTTGAACCAAGACTAAATACTATGATTTTTTTTATATCTTCGCGCAATTTCCCAAACTGAGGTAGGCACAGGCCTAAGCAATGAAATCCTTTCGACCTACTTTTCTCCGCAGCTACTATTATTTTAATTTATAATTTTTGTGTTTTTATCCTATAATATAAAACATAAATATTTTATGAGATGAATGACAAATCAGAACTTAATATAAACTTAATGTTTTCATTTCCAAGTCACATAAAACTATTTTTGTAGAGAAAAGCTTTTTTCGATTCAACATTGAAGGACAAGACTTCTGTTCTTAATAAGAAAATATGAACGTAATAATTGACAGCTGCACGACTTTGCGGTCACGAGAAGGGAAATTTCACAATTGTACGGCCGGAACTAGAGGAATAAAATTTCGCAGGCGGCACTCAAACCTTTTAACTAATAGAGAGAAAGAAAGAAACAATGTTTATTCGTTGCTACAATACAACATACAATATACAACATATAATAACATATAATGCTACATACACACTATTCTAACATACCAATGTATTAAACATTGGTATGTTAGATTATAACAACAAAAAGCGGATGCTTTAAACTAAAGGCACGATAGCTGAGTGGTTGGTTGGTCGGAATTTCGAGTCGAGAGACCCGAGTTCGATCCCCAGTTGGTAGGATCGTACCAATGGGTTTTTCAAAAACTTATGTACGAATATCGTTGGCTTGGACATAAAGACGGCGACGGGCTCACCACCTGTCACGTTGTCCCGAAAATATCTTCGGTGGAAGGTGGGTTGAAGGGACTTAATTGTCTAGAAGCGACCTCTGTCTACCCCTGTATTGCGAATTGCCTGAAGATATTTAATTTTTTTAAACTAAAAATTTAAATAATTAAGTAAAAAAATATTAAAGTAATTTAAAAATACAATTTTTAGTTATTACGGTATTGATTATATTTATAAGATTAATTTTTGTTTTCAAATGATTATTACAATTTTTTTAGTTTAAGAATAATTGTTTGTTTTTGATGCAGGTTGTATTATAAGTAGTAAGAATTTAATTTAGTTTTTCTCTTAATGTGCTATTGGAATTGTTTCAGTAGTCTGAAGCCTTCCCCAGGCCTAGACAACACATAAGCTACTTTTTTATCATAAAAAGGGAACGTGTAAGCCGCTGGTGGAAGCTAGTAATTAGATTAAACTGTATACTTACGGTCTTTTTTTTTAACATTATAAGCTAGCGTTTAACTACAATCCCACCTGATGGTAAGTGGCGATGTAGTTTTTGTTGGTAGGCACACTAGCTTAGAAAAAGCCTATTCACTCTTCTCTTGAAGACACCCATATTGTAATCAGACGGAAAGACTGATGCAGACAAATTTTTCTAGTCCTTTGCTGTACGCATTATGAACGACGAAGCAAAACGCTTCGTCCGAATGCAGGGTATATCGACAACAAAAGGATGGAAACCTGCCGTGCGTCTTGTTGTCCGATGATGGAAAGGGAAGGGGAATTAACTCATGTAATACCTTCGCACACTCTCCAAAATGTAACCTGTAGAACACCGAGAGACTGGCCACCCGACGTCTGTGTTCGAGACTGGACAAATTAGTAGTAACCAAGTCAGGATCACCGATTAGCCGCTTGGCCCGTCCCTCCACAGAGTCCAAGGCTGCCAGTTGATATTTAGAGCTCCAGCCCATATGTGGCAGCAGTACTCTACAGCCGACCGGACCTGAGTTTTATATAGGGCCAGAAACTGTCCTGGAGTAAAGTAACGCCGCACTTTTGCAAGAACTCCCAATCTCCTTGCAGCGGCTTTAGCCTTAGACTCAATGAACCGCCCAAAGTTAAGGTTTGACGTGATTTCGACTCCTAGTAACTGGAGGCGGTCGGTGTATTCCAGAGATACATTCTGAAATTTAGGAGCCAAGGTGAACTGGCTCCTTTTGGCGGAGAACAGACACGCTTGCGTTTTGGTGGCATTGAATCTCACAAGATTGGTATTGCCCCAGTTGGAAACTGCCTGTAATGTAAGATTCATACGCTCTACCATGGCCTCCTGAGCAGACTGTACTTGATCCTGTCTGACTGAACACGCGCCAGATATCTCTCCACAACTGTGCTGTCATCTGCATACCCAAAGAGACCGAGCTCGAGCAGGTCGTTTATGTGCAGCAGAAAGAGAGTTGCGGACAGAACAGACCCTTGAGGAACTCCGGCATTAATCGCCATAGCCTCCGATGAGCAGCCGTCAATAACGACTCGCAAAGACCGTTCCCGCAAAAAGTCTTCTATCCAGGCTATCAGTCCAGGGGATATACCATATGAAGGAAGCTTATTGATAAGGCTAGCATGCCAGACCCTGTCAAAAGCCTTCGAGACATCGAGCGAAACCGCGAGTGCTTCACCACTGTTCTCGAGGGCCTCACCTCATAGATGTGTGACATACACTAGAAGGTCCCCAGTCGACCTATTACTTACGGTCCTACGTATCTACAGACTAAAATATTTTACTTAGATTATTTTTCTATATTCCGAAGATATTTTCGGAACAACGTGACAGGTGGTGAGCCTGTCGCCGTCTTTATTTCTAAGCCAACGATATAATTCGTACATAAGTTTTTGAAAACTCATTGGTCCAACTCAACTCCTGCCACCTGTTTATCGAACATGGGTCTCTTGTCTCAAAATTCAGACCACTCAACCACTCGGCTATCGTGACAAATATAACCCATTCTACGGGTTAAAACTCTGCTCGTTTTAGCGGATTTTAAAGTCATTGAAGTTTGTAGTATAAATTCAATAGTTTGTAAAAAAAACTTTCTATATATTTTTTGCAATTATTTCTGTTTTTGTACTACTATTGTAAAAGACGCGCTAAAATATTTTTTTATAATTCATACATTTTTTTACGATTGAGAGCCAGGTGCCTCATAAAAATGAGAATGATCTTGTAATGATCGTTCATCATCAATCTGCCGAATTTTATCAAAAGCCCGCTGCCAATAAATGATGATATTCGTGAATGCTTAAATAATTATATTTTTTTTAAATCTTAGCCTACATTATATAAGTTTAATAAATAATTTATACGCTATATAAGTTTAATAAATAATTTATACGCTATATAAGTTTAATAAATAATTTATACGCTATATAAGTTTAATAAATAATTTATACGCTATATAAGTTTAATAAATAATTTATACGCTATATAAGTTTAATAAATAATTTATACGCTATATAAGTTTAATAAATAATTTATACGCTATATAAGTTTAATAAATAATTTATACGCTATATAAGTTTAATAAATAATTTATACGCTATATAAGTTTAATAAATAATTTATACGCTATATAAGTTTAATAAATAATTTATACGCTATATAAGTTTAATAAATAATTTATACGCTATATAAGTTTAATAAATAATTTATACGCTATATAAGTTTAATAAATAATTTATACGCTATATAAGTTTAATAAATAATTTATACGCTATATAAGTTTAATAAATAATTTATACGCTATATAAGTTTAATAAATAATTTATACGCTATATAAGTTTAATAAATAATTTATACGCTATATAAGTTTAATAAATAATTTATACGCTATATAAGTTTAATAAATAATTTATACGCTATATAAGTTTAATAAATAATTTATACGCTATATAAGTTTAATAAATAATTTATACGCTATATAAGTTTAATAAATAATTTATACGCTATATAAGTTTAATAAATAATTTATACGCTATATAAGTTTAATAAATAATTTATACGCTATATAAGTTTAATAAATAATTTATACGCTATATAAGTTTAATAAATAATTTATACGCTATATAAGTTTAATAAATAATTTATACGCTATATAAGTTTAATAAATAATTTATACGCTATATAAGTTTAATAAATAATTTATACGCTATATAAGTTTAATAAATAATTTATACGCTATATAAGTTTAATAAATAATTTATACGCTATATAAGTTTAATAAATAATTTATACGCTATATAAGTTTAATAAATAATTTATACGCTATATAAGTTTAATAAATAATTTATACGCTATATAAGTTTAATAAATAATTTATACGCTATATAAGTTTAATAAATAATTTATACGCTATATAAGTTTAATAAATAATTTATACGCTATATAAGTTTAATAAATAATTTATACGCTATATAAGTTTAATAAATAATTTATACGCTATATAAGTTTAATAAATAATTTATACGCTATATAAGTTTAATAAATAATTTATACGCTATATAAGTTTAATAAATAATTTATACGCTATATAAGTTTAATAAATAATTTATACGCTATATAAGTTTAATAAATAATTTATACGCTATATAAGTTTAATAAATAATTTATACGCTATATAAGTTTAATAAATAATTTATACGCTATATAAGTTTAATAAATAATTTATACGCTATATAAGTTTAATAAATAATTTATACGCTATATAAGTTTAATAAATAATTTATACGCTATATAAGTTTAATAAATAATTTATACGCTATATAAGTTTAATAAATAATTTATACGCTATATAAGTTTAATAAATAATTTATACGCTATATAAGTTTAATAAATAATTTATACGCTATATAAGTTTAATAAATAATTTATACGCTATATAAGTTTAATAAATAATTTATACGCTATATAAGTTTAATAAATAATTTATACGCTATATAAGTTTAATAAATAATTTATACGCTATATAAGTTTAATAAATAATTTATACGCTATATAAGTTTAATAAATAATTTATACGCTATATAAGTTTAATAAATAATTTATACGCTATATAAGTTTAATAAATAATTTATACGCTATATAAGTTTAATAAATAATTTATACGCTATATAAGTTTAATAAATAATTTATACGCTATATAAGTTTAATAAATAATTTATACGCTATATAAGTTTAATAAATAATTTATACGCTATATAAGTTTAATAAATAATTTATACGCTATATAAGTTTAATAAATAATTTATACGCTATATAAGTTTAATAAATAATTTATACGCTATATAAGTTTAATAAATAATTTATACGCTATATAAGTTTAATAAATAATTTATACGCTATATAAGTTTAATAAATAATTTATACGCTATATAAGTTTAATAAATAATTTATACGCTATATAAGTTTAATAAATAATTTATACGCTATATAAGTTTAATAAATAATTTATACGCTATATAAGTTTAATAAATAATTTATACGCTATATAAGTTTAATAAATAATTTATACGCTATATAAGTTTAATAAATAATTTATACGCTATATAAGTTTAATAAATAATTTATACGCTATATAAGTTTAATAAATAATTTATACGCTATATAAGTTTAATAAATAATTTATACGCTATATAAGTTTAATAAATAATTTATACGCTATATAAGTTTAATAAATAATTTATACGCTATATAAGTTTAATAAATAATTTATACGCTATATAAGTTTAATAAATAATTTATACGCTATATAAGTTTAATAAATAATTTATACGCTATATAAGTTTAATAAATAATTTATACGCTATATAAGTTTAATAAATAATTTATACGCTATATAAGTTTAATAAATAATTTATACGCTATATAAGTTTAATAAATAATTTATACGCTATATAAGTTTAATAAATAATTTATACGCTATATAAGTTTAATAAATAATTTATACGCTATATAAGTTTAATAAACAACTAGTGTTTGTACACAGTAAAAAAAATGTGGAAAAATATAATATTAAAAAACGGTCAGAAATAGTTAAAAATATAACAACATCAATTCAAATGCACACTGAAATAGTGTAACTTTATAAGTCGAACATCCGCTCAAAAGTGGAATCAAAGCCTTTTAGCCCGAAGTGGGAGAGTTTAAAATTGAAAAGTGAGGAAACAAACAATTAAAAAGTACTAAATTCAAACGATTTTTAAGCTCACCTCTCAAAAAGAGATTACTAGTGCTATGATCTTCATCATCGGGACAAACTTAAAATTTTAAGAAACTCTATGTTTAGCAGTAGAGTGTAGCAGACGATACTGTTATATGCATCTTCTGGATCTCGGTATACCAAACAATTCTATTTGTAAATATTTTTACTATGATTTTTAGTCAGCCGATAATATCTGATATTCATAGAAGATTACTCTACATTTGAGACGAAACATAGTCCGAAATCTAAGACCCAGATGAGTAATAGGCCCACATAATAAAAACGTATACATAAAATTTTGTTCAGAAACAAAAATATCTGATTCCCTGCCAAATATTTCAAAAAATGTTACATTATTCTATCCATGCATATATTCTACTGTATCATGCCGACTCCCTAAAGTGAGGCACGAACAATCACCATAAAGACCACTATCAACGACTGTAACTGCTCCACGGAGACTGCAGTGCGAAATGTCGTTGTATGTATAATACATCCCGGATATGTACATCAATTTATTTAATAAAATAAATAAATATCTTCACGCCATTCCCAATACAGGGGTAGACAGAGGTCAAGTCTAGACAATTAAGTCCCTTTGACCCACCTTCCACCGAAGATATTTTCGGGACAACGTGACAGGTGGTGAGCCCATCGCCGCCTTTATGTCCAAGCCAACGATGAAATTCGTACATAAGTTTTTGAAAAACTCATTGGTACTGCCACCTGGGGATCGAACTCGGGTCTCTCGACTCGAAATTCCGACCACCCAACAACTCGGCTATCGTAACTTGATTTTGTATCAATTTATTTTGTTTTAGTAAATATAATGGAATGAAGAAATAAATTAAAAATCACAATAGCTGAGTGGTTGGTTAATCGGAATTGATTCAAGAGACCGTAGTTCGATCCTTAGGTAGTAGGCTCGTACCAATGGGTTTTCAAAACTTACGTAGGATTTATATCGTTGGCTTAGACATTAAAGATATATGGATATTTACTCCGGGAAATTAAATAACATAAAATAATATATTTACTTATCCATTTTATTATATAAATAAATAAAATAAATAAATAAATATCTTCACGCAATTCCCAATACAGGGGTAGACAGATGTCAATTCTAGACAATTAAGTCCCTTTGACCCACCTTCCACCGAAGATATTTTCGGGACAACGTGACAGGTGGTGAGCCTGTCGCCGCCCTTATGTCCAAGCCAACGATGAAATTCGTACATAAGTTTTTGAAAAACTCATTGGTACTGCCACCTGGGGATCGAACTCGGGTCTCTCGACTCGAAATTCCGACCACCCAACAACTCGGCTATCGTAACTTGATTTTGTATCAATTTATTTTGTTTTAGTAAATATAATGGAATGAAGAAATAAATTAAAAATCACAATAGCTGAGTGGTTGGTTAATCGGAATTCGATTCAAGAGACCGTAGTTCGATCCTTAGGTAGTAGGCTCGTACCAATGGGGTTTTTCAAAAACTTATAGGATTTATATCGTTGGCTTAGACATTAAAGATATATGGATATTTACTCCGGGAAATTAAATAACATAAAATAATATATTTACTTATCCATTTTATTATATAAATAAATAAAATAAATAAATAAATATCTTCACGCAATTCCCAATACAGGGGTAGACAGATGTCAATTCTAGACAATTAAGTCCCTTTGACCCACCTTCCACCGAAGATATTTTCGGGACAACGTGACAGGTGGTGAGCCTGTCGCCGCCCTTATGTCCAAGCCAACGATGAAATTCGTACATAAGTTTTTTTTTTAAAAACTCATTGGTACTGCCACCTGGGGATCGAACTCGTGTCTCTCGACTCGAAATTCCGACCACCCAACAACTCGGCTATCGTGACTTGATTTTGTATCAATTTATTTTGTTTTAGTAAATATAATGGAATGAAGAAATAAATTAAAAATCACAATAGCTGAGTGGTTGGTTAATCGGAATTGATTCAAGAGACCGTAGTTCGATCCTTAGGTAGTAGGCTCGTACCAATGGGTTTTCAAAACTTACGTAGGATTTATATCGTTGGCTTAGACATTAAAGATATATATGGATATTTACTCCGGGAAATTAAATAACATAAAATAATATATTTACTTATCCATTATATTATATAAATAAATAAATAAATAAATAAATAAATAAATATCTTCACGCAATTCCCAATACAGGGGTAGACAGATGTCAATTCTAGACAATTAAGTCCCTTTGACCCACCTTCCACCGAAGATATTTTCGGGACAACGTGACAGGTGGTGAGCCTGTCGCCGCCCTTATGTCCAAGCCAACGATGAAATTCGTACATAAGTTTTTTTTTTTTTTGAAAAACTCATTGGTACTGCCACCTGGGGATCGAACTCGGGTCTCTCGACTCGAAATTCTGACCACCCAACAACTCGGCTATCGTTATCGTTCATTATATTATATTATTTAATTAAATCAGGTATCGCTTCTATTATAATGGGGATCCTCTATTCCGGCCTTTTTTATGTTTCTAGGTCCATTATCAGAGTAACCATCTAGGCAGAACGGCGAAAATTTTTTTAAGAAGATTTACCGGGCATTAAGATGGTTTTCCACGTGCTGTCGGATACTTTTTTGAAATAGCAATGGCCACCAAAATATGGAATTTTTAATTACATCCAAGATAATTGTGTTTATCTTCAATAAATTATTGAATTAAAATCCGAACTACGTTAACATTTCTCATGTCAAAAGGTTCTCTTTAAACATTTGATAACAAAAACAATCTAAAAAAATTAAATACATAATATATAGAAATAAAAAAGGAAAAGAAAGAAAGAATTTATTTACAATAAACCTAATATAAATAATAGGTCTTTAAAATATAATTTAATGCTCCATTTATGTAAAGGTCAAATCGCGAAAATTAATTATTATGTAAGCAATCTTCGTAATTGTCCTTATACATTTTATTTTGGCAATCACCGAATTGATAATGCCATTACATTGTAGTTAATAAATCAATCTACTCAAATAGAATCACATTACATCTAGATAAAAATAGAAATAATATACTCACTACTAAAAATAGAATACTCGTTATATTATTACTCCGTTTTTGGTAATGCTGGATATATGATAAATACAAATCAAAGGAATAGTTCACCTGAAATTGAAGGATGAAACCTATATATAAAAAGATATTTAAAATCAATAACTTAAAGTAGATAATGTTATGGATTTATTTCTGCATATATATTGGATACAAAGAACGGTCCCCAGCCTCCTGCAACCATCGACTTACTGCAACATTTTGCAAGTCGTCACACTATCTCGTGGGGAGCCATCCTACACTGCGTTTGTCAACACAAGGTTGCTACTCGAGAACCTTTTTTCCCCAACGGTTGCTTTTTGCCCATTGCCACTTCAGCGCGCTGATCCTTACGACTATGCCAGTTACCGTAGTTCTGCTGATGATGTCTTCGTTGCGGATTATATCACGCAGAGTCACCGGTCTGCTCAATTTTAGTTTGGCATTTTAAGATTTTATCCTTATTAACCAGTTTATCCCATCATCCGCCGGTAGCATTGAAATATTTTAAAGAGCTTTCACTTTTTAAGTGAGTGGTGACTTTTTACCCCAGAACCATTCGGCAAATAATAGAAAAGCTAGTATTTTACTTGTGCGTCTTTATCCTTTGAGGATGTAGCCTGTAGTCAGTGGCTATCAGGATTTCCGTGTTTGGAATCACCGAAAAATGGAAATCCTTGTTAGCCCTTAGGGGCTAGCACTACAGTTCTTATGTACTGGTGTTTCGATAAAGAAAAGGTAAGAATGTGCCTTGAAAATTCAATTGGCTATCGACAGATGGCGAGATAATCATCTCAAATAATACCATAAAATTAATCTTGAATCGTCAAAAAACGCATGACAAGAATCGAAAAGAAGCAAAAGAGGTGTGTTTGGATCGTGACCCATGGAGATCAGTTCTCTCTGACTACCCCGTCAGAGCAGATCGGTGACGGGCGACAGCGTCTATGGTGCAAGATATCTGATACTGCAAACGTCATACCGCTTGCCTAGCCAGGCGTTAAATTTTCAATAAACATCTTGTGTACAAAACAAAAGAAGAATTAAAAGACTTAGGGAGTTAAATTAAATTATAGATATTTACATAGATTTTACATATTGTACATATTTACATACTATACTTAAAACTGTGGTACTTAATAACAAAAAAAAAAAAAAATAAAAATATCTTCACGCAATTCCCAATACCGGCGTAGACAGAGGTCAAGTCTAGACAATTAAGTCCCTTTGACCCACCTTCCACCGAATATTTTTCGGGACAACGTGACGGGTGGTGAGCCCGTCGCCGCCTTTATGTCCAAGCCAACGATGAAATTCGTACAAGGGTTTTTGAAAAACTCATTGGTACTGCCACCTGGGGATCGAACTCGGGTCTCTCGACTCGAAATTCCTACCACCCAACAACTCGGCTATCGTGACTTTATACTTAATAACACCTTTTCTAAAACTTAATATGCAATAAATATTTTGACTTTGACTTTAATAATAGTATAAATTCTGAAAGAAAATTATTGTCTAGATCTCTATTAACCCCTGTATTGGTAAAAGACTAATCCTAAAAAAATGCAAACTTTACGTAGGAGAGATGTGAAGCATGATTTCGCTTAACGACATGCTCTGTTTCCCCGTGAAATTAAAGGATACGTTAAATATTTTGACAAAAAGCTCAGACGAATTTGCGAGCAACATCAGTGAAATGAATTTAAAATTAAAGTTTACTCTAAAAAAGTATAAATAAAATAAGTATTATATTTATAAAGTATCTTGAAAACATAGACATATATTTAAAATAATGAATATTTATACATACAAATGAATATCCATGACTCGAGTAGAAATATTCATATTATCACATGAATATTTGAACCTAGAACTCTATTTGAAGGCAGGGTCACTACTAACTGGTCTATTGGATACATGAAACACAACCTATATGCTCACCTACCTATATGTAATAGTGCTTAAACTTTAAAATTTACATCTTAATGAAGTGGCCACATTGAATTAAAATTGGACTAGAAAGTCGTCATATAGTCGTGATTAAAACTTTTTTACGCGAAAAAGAACATTCGGCACCGTTTTAAGCATTAAAGAGAAAGTTTATTATCAGATCGTTTTATGGGGTTTTATAGCTTCCGCCAACGGAACAATTCCGTTAGTCATAAAGCTTTTAAAGTGGATCAAGTACAACTGTTTTAAAACCCATATATAATTCAAATATTTATTGTCATTTAAAAAAAAACAATCGTAATTTCACTTCGTATCACTGATAACTCTATTTACTCTACTTTGCCAATGTGGTAACGGTGTAGGAATATGCCGGTCCCGATAGATCTGACATTCTCGAAAAATATCAAACCTATATTCAGCAGACCGTTGTAATGCTGCAGCATTTAAAGTGCAAAACTGATATTGTGATGATCAATTATCGCGAAGCAAGGTGATTCTCCAATCCTGCGAACTGGAGAGGCCAGAGAGCTTTAACAGGCCATGATGGAGAATGACTTGCTTGAATTGATTTGCAGATTCTACTGCAAATCAATTCTTACAAAACATATTTCAACAGAATTTATTTAATACGTAAAAGGCTGTGAAACTGTCGCTGTCTTATCCTAGCCAGCGATAAAAACAGTACTCAAGTTTCTAGAAAACCTATCAATATGAGCCTTTCTCGTGGGATCGAACCGAGTCACATGGTTCAAATCCAAAGACCAAACCTCTCCAATTTCGTAAAGAAATCGAGAAGCCAAAATAATCTATGAATGGGAAAAGATTACATCACAAAAATTATTCCAGTCCATTGTTCCGTTCAGCGTAAACATAAATCTTGTCCATTTATTTTCCATAGAGATATCTCATTGTCCTTGAACTTGGCACGCAGTAACCTTTGCAAGCTACGGTTGGCATTGATAAATGATATAATGTAGTCAAATACATTTAAGGGCCTGAAATGATTTCGACAATAACAGCATTATATATATATATATATATATATATATATATATATATATATATATATATATATATATATATATATATATATATATATATATATATATATATATATATATATATATATATATATATATATATATATATATATATATATATATATATATATATATATATATATATATATATATATATATATATATATATATATATATATATATATATGTATATATATATATATATTGTGAACACGAGCTACAGAAATTAGTTTAAAATTAAACTATACTCTATAAAGAATAAATCAAATTATTTTTCTGTCTAGAAAGAATCTTGAAAACTCGCAATATTTTTTTATATACATGAATTAGCTTGAAAAGCTATTTCAGGATTTATTATAAGCGTAGTATAGTTGCTATAAAATTTCTATAAAATTGCTATAAAATTGCCATAGAATTTGCTTATTTAAAAAAATGCGGACAATCGTTAATACTGCGCAATTAGTTCACTTTAGGCAAAGTTATTTACCTTCAAAGTCAGAGTCACGTTAGTCATATGTTCTAGTGATCGGAATTCGGGTCAAGAAACCAAGTCTGATCCCCAGGGGATAGGAACATACCAATAAGATTTTTCAAAACTTATGTACCATTTACATCGTTGGCTTGGACATTAAGATGGCGACAGGCCCCCCTGTCACTATATCCCAAAATAAGCTCCGGTGAAGTGTGGCTAAACAGGATTATATCGCCTAGACCTCTGGCTAAAGTGTTAGTAAAACTTTTCCTTCACAATTTTGGTGAGCATTGCCAAGCATCAGTAATAAACAACACCTACGTGTGCCCTCTCACTATTTTGCGTCACTACTAAATTGACTAGCCTTGTGTAAAAGTTATTATATCAGCGCAAAAAATACTCCTATCTTTATTTTCGGTGGTTGTCGTTTGAGGCGACTTAGGCAATAGCCTTCAATATGTCTTTGGCTACCAACAGATGGCGGAATAATAATCTGAAAAATATCAGCCAAAAATGATACAGTCCGATCACAGTCAGCGTCAGAGGTGCGAGGGATCTTGTATTATCGCGCGATCGCTAATTTCAAGATTGGCGATTACGGCAAACCCTTAGGAAAGGCCTACATCCTGCAGTGCAGACTTCTACTGGTCGTTATGTAAGTATAAAACTAGGAAAACTCTATTTTTACCTAAAAAATGTAACAGTAAATACCACGAGAATTCACTTTATTTTATTATTTGAAAACCTTTCGAGATTACGCAAAATAATCTAATGTTGGCGAATTCAAAAATCTTCTTACTGGAGCAACAGATTAAAATAGGAGGTAATCCAGTATAACTTTTTAAAATAACTAACTTTTTTGTTAAAGTCTCGAAGAAAATTTGCTTTAGACATAAGGATTTTCCTTTACCGACACGACTGAGAATCGAATCGGCTATCGTAGATAAATTAAAAATGACATTCTTATGTTAATAAACGATTTGATTTGATTTGATTCGACACTACTGCCAGCCACCAATCTGCTTAATTTTTGTCTGGACTTTTTCGTGATAATTATCCCGATAGCTGTTGTTAGCCATTGTTATTTCTTCGGTTTTCCCATAGTGAATGACACCCATTTAAAGTCAAAGTCGGATATTTTTCGGTGATTTTTGGTTTGTTTAAAGCTCTTTTAAGCCCCTATCTTATGGACATCAACAAAATATTTTAGGAGAACTTCTGAAATATTTTTATGTGTTTTGTAACTCTTCAATGTAATTTGTATTTTATAAAAAAAGTCAATACTACAACTTTAGTTATATTCTATAACAAAATCTATGATGATAAATGTAAAATCAAAAATAAAATTAGTAAGTCTTACCAGCACCAGTTTTCAATGAATTGTAAATGTAGCGTAGGAGCTAGTCCTATACAACACAGCAATTCTATTTCCACTAAAAAAAGGTGGTGATACAACCTTATACTGATTAGTTATTTAGTTTACACAGGAGTAAATGACACGTTATAAATCTAAAAGTCTTTTTGGAAAAGTCACGATAGCCGAGTGGTTGGGTGGTCGGAATTTCGAGTCAATAGACCCGAGTTCGATCCCCAGTTGGTAGGCTCGTACCAATGAGTTTTTTAGTAACTTATGTACGAATATCGTTGGCTTGGACATAAAGTTTTCAGTACAGAGTACATCATTTGCCGGCCTTTTCTGCAAAAAAAAAGTGTCGAAGACCCACGTCACATCTGCTATTCCTCTGGTATTGCAGGTGTTCATGGGCGGATGTAGTCACTTACCATCACGCGAGCAACCTGCTCGTTTGCTCCCCTAATATATAAAAAGGTGTTTTCGATTGCCGCCATACAACAAATATATCTAATTTCTATACCATAACTAATTTAGAATTAAATTTACACAAAGTACAAAGTAAGTAAATACATAAATAAATAAATTAGTGGTTTCTTTTATAGAAAAGGGAGGCAAACGAGCAGGTGGCTCACGTGATGGTAAGTGATTACCGCCGCCCATGAACAACCGCCATACCGCCATACGAGGCATAGCAGATACGTTGCCAGCCTTAGAGTGCCCCCCCCCCCCAGAATTGGGGGAGGGGGTGTGTGGGCCTCCGGTTACCTGCACTCACCAGACGAAACGCAGAAGTTTGTAAAATTCTACTTCACGCCGGTATTCTGTGAGGTCGTGGTACTTCCACGATCGAGCCGGCCCATTCATGCAACAACAAAAGTTGATGCGTGGCTCTACCACTGTTTGTATAGTGGTGTTTTGAAGTGACCCATTTTGTATAA
Source organism: Sericinus montela (assembly GCA_029286605.1). Taxonomy (NCBI): domain Eukaryota; kingdom Metazoa; phylum Arthropoda; class Insecta; order Lepidoptera; family Papilionidae; genus Sericinus; species Sericinus montela. Next base: position 7,412,930 of record JAGSMR010000030.1, on the reverse strand, counting down.
CCAATTTAACTTTCCATGCATACACCAACTGGATTACGACAAAGAGACCTCAGAATTATTTATGATGTTAGTCTCAAAATACGCTCGTAGAGAATAACTTTTCTTTGTATTTTATTATAACCTGATGTTAAACAGTATTACTATTAATATGAAATATTGGAGATATTCTTAGGCATGCAAAAGAACAAAAGCTACATACAATTGTCAAGTCCACACCCATATAAGAAATGTTCAAAAGTTGCTGAATGTTCGTCTTCCCTCGCACGTCACGCATATTAATATTTTGTCAAACGATTTTCCTCAGTATAAATCAGAAAAGGAAATAATTTAGGAAAATACGCTTCACGGTGGTTCGGGTCTTGTTACCAATTAATAATGTAAACAAAAGCTGCTAAAAATATTTTATTCAACTACTCGTATGATTTTATCATAGAAGTATTTAGTTTTTGTGATGAATTTGTGTAGCCGTAATAGTAAAGTGCGTAAGAGAATCAATGTTATGCCTGTAGCTTGCATTATCATCTATCGCGAAACGCTAGGAATTTCCTGTTTCTGCAGAACTAAAAATAACTATCATTTTTTTATCTTCACGCAATTTCCCATACTGAAGTTTGCAGAGGTTTATACATTGAACTGCATTGCACTAAATATTAGGACAACGTGTGAGGTGGTGAGCCCATCGCAGTCTTAGGGTCCTATCTAACGGTAAAATATACAGACATATATGTTAACATATATATTAATATTCATTTATTCATAGTCACGATAGCCGAGTGGTTGGGTGGTCGGAATTTCGAGTCAATAGACCCGAGTTCGATCCCCAGTTGGTAGGCTCGTACCAATGGGTTTTTCAAAAACTTATGTACGAATATCGTTGGCTTGGACATAAAGACGGCGACAGGCTCACCACCTGTCACGTTGTCCCGAAAATATCTTCGGTGGAAGGTGGGTCGAAGGGACTTGATTGTCTAGACTCGACCTCTGTCTACCCCTGTATTGGGAATTGCGTGAAGATATTTTTTTTTATTTATTCATATAAACATTCAAGACAAGAGTGAAAACATTCATTTTCATCACTCAAGTGGGATTCTAATCCGCAAGCCTTAGCTTCAAAGGCAAAGTCATTCCAAACTCGGCTATTGGATTGTGGGTCGTCTATGAAAAGTATACACAACAATTTTATACATTGACGCAACCACAATAGGTCGTCGGCTACTAGTTTTACTTAATTGATATAAAATAAGCTATTGTTTAATCATTTAAGAATAATTATTATTTAAAATTTTATTATTTTCCAACTACCTTCACATTAAATGCTAGTGTAGGTACCTACAATTATATTAGGCTTGGCACCGACTTCAAACCTTTCAATAGATATCACATACAAATAATATTTTTTTATTAATATAAAAGGTATTACGTTTGCATAAGAAATAAAATAAATAAATAAACTTCACGCATTCCCAACACAGGGGTAGACAGAGGCCTAGTCTAGACAATTAAGTCCCTCCGACCCACCACCGAAGATATTTTCGGGACAACGTGACAGGTGGTGAGCCCATAAGAGGTATATTATATTCAATGTCTATAAAATTATTTTGTTCTTTTAAGTATTTGAACTCGTTTTTTTTAAAAGTAGTTTTTTTTTAAATATATGTATATAGGCAGCCCTGTAAACCACAGTAGGATTTTCCTAAATTATATTAGGTAAACTATAACATTTCGTTGCTTTTTAGTGTGATATATAAAAAAGTATTCTTAGTAACTAAGGGTAGGACTACGAAAGGTGTCGCGCTCCTTAAATAATATAGATCCCAAGAAAACAAACACCCAGATCTGAGAAAATGTACAAAATGTGATTTTGTTTATTGACCCCTCCAAAAAATCGAGCCCGGAACCTCAGAGATAATCATGTAAACCGGTGTGTAGGCTACTTGTCCATCTAGAGAAGTTTATGGCACGAAATCGTCAAGAAGATACATAAAAAACCCCTTCATAGTAATGGAATTGTGTATGTAAAATTTCAAGTTGACAGGTTTCCGAGTTTTACGGACACAAACATACGGAAGCAGAAGATGATAAATGATAATAACCATGTACAAGTATTTCCTTTAAATCTTCACGCATTCTTTTTACTTCAATACTGGGCTACAAAGTAATCGTTTAGACTCGGCTTTCACCTAAGCCTATAGACAGGTGGTGAGCCCTGTCGGCCAGTGTCCAAGCCAACGGTACATTATACTTAATAAGTTAAATGGTAAATATTTTTTTATACATACATATCAAAATCAGTAATGGAGTTGCGTTGACCTGGAGCTATTACCGCCAGACACATAGATGGCTGGGTCACTGTCTTGTGAGTAGTGATACTATAAAATTAATCAGTAATGCTACTATACATTGCGGTGTATATTTATCGTATATTATCGGATTAATTTAATTAAACCAAAAATTGTTATTTCATCTGTCCCCTATAGTAAAGTTGTTAGAGGTGACAGGGATTTACAACAAATAAAAGACCTTTGTAATCAAAAGTTAAAAGAAATTTTCATCGTATTATTATTTTTGCCGCTTATAATTGTTGGCATAACATTAAACATTATTTATTCTTAAATAAAATCTTTAAATACGAAGGAGTTCACTTGCCACGTGTACTCTCTCTCTCTCTCTCTTTCTCTCTGTACTCTGTTTTTTAATTAACGGCGAAACTAACAAACACAATCATAGTTCCAATTGTAAAAAATACCACAGGAGATGATTCAGATATTTCCAATTATAGCGTCATTTCTTTGGCAACGGTTACTGCTAAGGTGTTGTATAGTATGCTTGACAAAATTTTGGCTAATCACATTGAACTTAGTTATGGTCAGTTCGGTTTTAGACCTGGTTTATCGACAGACTGTGCAGTATATTGCTAGAAATACTCCAGTTCTTTTTTAATAATTTACAAAGGCATTTGACTTTAAAGATTATCAGTTGTTATGACAGAAGCTTAAAAGTAAAACTATTGGTCTTCCTGAGGTTATTGCCTTATATAAATTTTCGTATATAAACATTAAATTTCGTAAAAAAAAAATCTGGAATGTGGGTTAAGGGAGGGAGGGTGAGTTCTCCACGGCTGTTTAATTGGTACAAAAATCAGTTGATAGGTGAACTCAGCAGCGCCAAGATAGGATGTCATATAGATCGAGTTTGCATAAATAACATCAGTTATGCACATGATATGATATTGATGAGTCCATCTATTGGAACCCTCCGGAGACTCCTGTCCTGTCAATCGTATGCGGTTACTCATGAGCTCAAATACAACAGATATAAGAGAATGATCCTCTTTTACTCAGGGACCTTAAATTATACCTGTCAGTACGTCGAATATTTTTAGAGTGATAACTGTGATACGTCACATCCACTCTGACGTATCACTGGGTTCTCATGGCATAAAAGTGAGTGTGTGTAAGGGACGGCGTTCTTATATATATATATATATATATATATATATATATATATATATATATATATATATATATATATATATATATATATATATATACATATATATATATATATATATATATATATATATATATATATATATATATATATATATATATATATATATATATATATATATATATATATATATATATATATGTACAATTAACATGCTCTGCAGCAGAATTGCCGTCCTAGCCATGCCATTGGTGGTGATGCCAAAACTAACACTAAGATTGTGTGAACACAGAAACACTTCGTCTACATAAAATTATGCACTGAACTTTCATGCTGAACAAATGTTCAGCATAGCAAAGTTATATAGCCTAGTTTAGCATTTTATACGTAAAGCAAGCTTTGTCTCCGAATCTGAATTACTAATCAGGAAATCTAATTAGCAAACCGTATTTAGTACGAATATGCGGGCCGGCTTTAAACAACACGATGAAAATGAGAATAAAAAACTCTGGCCGAAATATTCGTGTTAAAAATATTATACATTCATGACTCGAGTACAAACATTCATATTCACTCACAAATGTCTGCTCCTATCTTGACTCAAACCCTTAGCTTCGAAGGTAGGTTCACTATCAACTAGGATCATCATTGTTCATCATCATCATTGTTATGATAATCATAAAATTTTCATAGAAACTTTTTAATTAAACGTTTAGGAATAAAACAAAAACGTTAAACGAACTATGTTTTGTAAGTTAGTTAAGTAAAATATATTTTAAGCTTACATAAAGTAGATATAATTAAAATAAGATGTTTTGGCCGATCAAAATTAAAGTTGGGGTATTCTGTTCCATCTTAAAGAATGAGTATAATACTCTATTATCGATCCTATGGCACAGGCAGTTTAATGTCATAGACTATATTAATAAAAGAAAAAATACGTAGAACCAACTATATATGAAAAAAGTTGTGGAACTCATCATCTAAATGTGCAGTGCTGCACATTTTATGCATTATTTATGCAATTTGGCACCAATTGCGCCTAGCGCATTTTTTTTTTTTCAAAATAAACTTTCTTATCGATCGGTAACATTTAATCCGATAGAGGGAGCTAGTTGTAGTTTTATTTTTAATTTGTTTTTTTTTTTTGTTAATGGCAACAGCTTAATTTTCCAGTTTCTATGTTTGGTTATTACAAATTAACATAATTTACTAAAACTTAATTATTTATCTATCTCGATGGATTTGTTCTTTTAATATTTTAAAGATGAGAATAATTATTATAAAAGTTATTTTCCAGTTTTATAGTGATATTGATATAGATTTTTGCTCCACAACAACTACTACTACGACTACATACAATACTATTACCTAAATTTTATGGTAATCGTTAATTATGGGCCACTTTTATAGAATGTTATAATCACACAGTGCTTAACAAACACGTTTGTCGAACAAACAAGTTTTTGTTTTTGCCTTCTCTTAAAGTATTAGATTAAATAACAAGATTGTATTTTTGTAAAAGTTTTTACTCGTTTTATTTCTTATTTTACTCTCCCGGCGACTACGTTTGTACGTTTTATCTAAATTCCTGCATTTCTAAATTTTCTTTTATTTCCCGCAGAAAAAAGAATTCTGTATCGAATACTTAAAATCAAAATCAGTTAAGCGATGTTATGCTTCCGACATTTTTGTTGTTTAGGTACTATTTTATTATAGTTTATGTCATTTAATAGGTCATTTAGAACTTATGTAGTTCGTACATTATATTTGAGATTCATTTCTTATTATTCGGAAAGGATTAAATAAAATTAATACTCTATAAATATCCTTTATTTTTAATCTATAAATGATGTTTTAGATGAGAACATTTTGTTTTTAAGCAATGTAGTAAAAATAAAAATGAAGTTTAATGAAAAAAAGTTTAATAAAGCAGGTCAGCGCCTAAGTTATTTGCCCAGACAGCCGGAAGCGAGGTAATTTTCTGTACGATTCAAACGTCAGATAAATTATATTACTTCGGTCATGAAATTAAATTTGGAATTCAGGCAAAATTAATTGTCTCTTACTTATTCAAACAGATGTGTTTTACAAAAATTAAATTTACAAAGTGATTACTAAAGGATTTTTTAACGCCATTAATTAATCAAATAGTTAAAAACGGCTAACTGACGTTATAATAATCGGGGTAGGTACCGACTAGTTTCGGACCCATCAGAGGTCCTTCATCAGGGTGAGTGGAATGAGTTCGCGCGAGCCTGCGTGCGCAACGCGCGGCTCGACAGGGTAGGGGCGCGTGCTGTGCCGGCGGTGACGAAGAACATGGCGAGGGCGATGCGTTTAGGTTTTAGGCTATACGAATAGAATGAGTTTAGTAATATAAAATTTTTATACTCAGATTAATTTGAATAATTTTTAATATTAGTAACTTTTTTTATCATTTTACGTACTATAAAAAATTACAAAAAAAAAGATTAACAACAACACCCAAACCTCTAATATTTATCTATGATGCAGCGTCGTCGTTCAATTAAACACGATGAATTACCTTTTAGCAAGTAATTACTACCTTTTAATAAATAAATAAACAACAGGCTCCTGGGCTCACTCATTGGACGAAACGTATGCGATAAAAGCCGCAATTTAGCTCTACAAATTATTTATACAGTCTATGTTATATGTCATCCATATCGATCAAATCTATATTTCATATGGAGATCCTGCCACATTTACGAAAGAATAGAAAATTTATTTATTGAAAGAAATAATGAAATTAAATACGATTCCGTTCTGCTGAAGTACCCAACCGATGTACTTCTGATTTCTTTGAATTAAAAATGATATTACTTTGGATATAACTTTAATATCACTTTAATATTACTTTAAAATAATAGTATTTATTAATTTCATGAACCACGAAAACCGGTGCGTTCGCCACTGTTTCACGGTGTCAAGTATTAAGAAGAGTTAATAATAAATATTATTAGACTAAGTAAGTACATTAAGTGAAATTATTAGCAGAATACATTGAGAAATTAATTCGTAATGACCGTAATAAACTTTTCTGCAGGCATTGAACATTTATGGGCAACAGATTACAAAAATATTTATATTTTAATACATATTTACAACAATATATTTTACAAGATTATTTTGGCGCCTCAAAAATCTGTAGAAAACATTTCAGCATTGCATACGACTCCGCGAAAATTTGACCTGTGATCATCCGTCGCGAAGAATTGCTATGCGCCGTGAACAAGGGCTGGAGTGAATGCAGGAGTTAAATGTAGATATTGCTAACCAATGCCGTCCTGCATCACTAAAAATTATTGACGACACGCGTCCTTTTCAATAGAAAAATAAAAAAATGTGAAATGTGAATTTGGAGTGAGCAAAAGACTATGAAAAGTGATGCTTGTATCTGTTTTTCATTTTTCCTTTAATTAAATAAAAATAAATTCGTTATAGTACACTTAACAGTTGCATTATTGTTTCCCCTTGTGTTTTCCCTTAAGTTACTTTCTTACCTTTTAAGCTCAATCCCTGCCAGGGAACCAATGGGTCTTTTCAAAACTTATGGACGTTTATATTGGCGTTGGCTTGGACATAAAAGACGGCGACGGGGTCACCACCTGTCACATTGTCTCAGAAATCTCTTCGGTGGAAGGTTGATCGAAAGGACTTAATTGTCTAGACCTATGTCTACTCCTATATTCTGAATGGCGTGACGATATTATATTATATTACATATTTTTTAAATAACTTATTATATGACGAAGATTGTATGGTATAGGACTTTTTTAACGGCGTTAAAATTGTCTCAGAATATACATACAAACATACGTTTAATAGCTTGTCAACTACCGTACATCTGCACTAAAGTACAAAAGCCTTTCTTGCAAGGAAGATTTCAAATAATCGACACACTTGGCGGATTAACGATGGTAGTATCAGACTGTCCGGAAACCTTAAACATTGCTGCTCGTATACCGTTTTTTTAATTTTGACCGTTTGTTGAATTTTATAATTTTGGTATATTTCCAGATGGTAAACCCGACTACTGCCGATCGCCATTACGGTATACAAGAGCTATTTCTCTTAGTAGTATTTTACAATATCCGAGGGAAGAAAAGGGGCGACATATTCTTACGCATTGGAAATAGATGTCAAAATTTCCTTGACACTTAAATCTAAGATTTATCTATGATGCATAGTCGTCGTTCAATTATACACGATGAATTACCTTTTAGTAAGTAATTATTACCTTTAATAAATAAATAAACAACAGGCTCCTGGGCTCACTTATTGGACGAAACGTATGCGATAAAAGCCGCAGTTTAGTTCTACAAATTATTTATACAGTCTATGTTACATGTTATCCATATCGATAAAATCTATATTTCATATGGAGATCCCGCCATATTTAACGAAAGAATAGAAAATTTATTTATTGAAAGAAATAATGAAATTAAATACGATTCCGTTGTGTTGATGTACCCAACCGATGTACTTCTGATTTCTTTGAATTAAAAATAATATTACTTTGGATATAACTTTAATATCACTTTAATATTACTTTAAAATAATAGTATTTATTAATTTCATGAACCACGAAAACCGGTGCGTTCGCCACTGTTTCACGGTGTCAAGTATTAAGAAGAGTTAATAATAAATATTATTAGACTAAGTAAGTACATTAAGTGAAATTATTAGCAGAATACATTGAGAAATTAATTCGTAATGACCGTAATAAACTTTTCTGCAGGCATTGAACATTTATGGGCAACAGATTACAAAAATATTTATATTTTAATACATATTTACAACAATATATTTTACAAGATTATTTTGGCGCCTCAAAAAATCTGTAGAAAAACATTTCAGCATTGCATACGACTCCGCGAAAATTTGGACCTGTGATCATCCGTCGCGAAGAATTGCTATGCACCGTGAACAAGGGCTGGAGTGAATGCAGGAGTTAAATGTAGATATTGCTAACCAATGCCGTCCTGCATCACCAAAAATTATTGACGACACGCGTCCTTTTCAATAGAAAAATAAAAAAAAATGTGAAATGTGAATTTGGAGTGAGCAAAGACTACGAAAAGTGATGCTTGTATCTGTTTTAATTTTTCCTTTAATTAATTAAAAATAAATTCGTTATAGTACACTTAACAGTTGCATTATTGTTTCCCCTTGTGTTTTCCCTTAAGTTACTTTCTTACCTTTTAAGCTCAATCCCTGCCAGGGAACCAATGGGTCTTTTCAAAACTTATGGACGTTTATATTGGCGTTGGCTTGGACATAAAAGACGGCGACGGGGTCACCACCTGTCACATTGTCTCAGAAATCTCTTCGGTGGAAGGTTGATCGAAAGGACTTAATTGTTCAGACCTATGTCTACTCCTATATTCTGAATGGCGTGACGATATTATATTATATTACATATTTTTTAAATAACTTATTATATGACGAAGATTGTATGGTATAGGACTTTTTTAACGGCGTTAAAATTGTCTCAGAATATACATACAAACATACGTTTAATAGCTTGTCAACTACCGTACATCTGCACTAAAGTACAAAAGCCTTTCTTGCAAGGAAGATTTCAAATAATCGACACACTTGGCGGATTAACGATGGTAGTATCAGACTGTCCGGAAACCTTAAACATTGCTGCTCGTATACCGTTTTTTAATTTTTCCTTTAATTAATTAAAAATAAATTCGTTATAGTACACTTAACAGTTGCATTATTGTTTCCTTGTGTTTTCCCTGTTACTTTCTTACCTTTTAAGCTCAATCCCTGCCAGGAACCAATGGGTCTTTTCAAAACTTATGGACGTTTATATTGGCGTTGGCTTGGACATAAAGACGGCGACGGGGTCACCACCTGTCACATTGTCTCAGAAATCTCTTCGGTGGAAGGTTGATCGAAAGGACTTAATTGTCTAGACCTATGTCTACTCCTATATTCTGAATGGCGTGACGATATTATATTATATTACATATTTTTAAATAACTTATTATATGACGAAGATTGTATGGTATAGGACCTTTTAACGGCGTTAAATTGTCTCAGAATATACATACAAACATACGTTTAATAGCTTGTCAACTACCGTACATCTGCACTAAAGTACAAAAGCCTTTCTTGCAAGGAAGATTTCAAATAATCGACACACTTGGCGGATTAACGATGGTAGTATCAGACTGTCCGGAAACCTTAAACATTGCTGCTCGTATACCGTTTTTTAATTTTTCCTTTAATTAATTAAAAATAAATTCGTTATAGTACACTTAACAGTTGCATTATTGTTTCCTTGTGTTTTCCCTGTTACTTTCTTACCTTTTAAGCTCAATCCCTGCCAGGAACCAATGGGTCTTTTCAAAACTTATGGACGTTTATATTGGCGTTGGCTTGGACATAAAGACGGCGACGGGGTCACCACCTGTCACATTGTCTCAGAAATCTCTTCGGTGGAAGGTTGATCGAAAGGACTTAATTGTCTAGACCTATGTCTACTCCTATATTCTGAATGGCGTGACGATATTATATTATATTACATATTTTTAAATAACTTATTATATGACGAAGATTGTATGGTATAGGACCTTTTAACGGCGTTAAATTGTCTCAGAATATACATACAAACATACGTTTAATAGCTTGTCAACTACCGTACATCTGCACTAAAGTACAAAAGCCTTTCTTGCAAGGAAGATTTCAAATAATCGACACACTTGGCGGATTAACGATGGTAGTATCAGACTGTCCGGAAACCTTAAACATTGCTGCTCGTATACCGTTTTTTAATTTTTCCTTTAATTAATTAAAAATAATATAATAAAAAAATAAAATGATTTCTTTAAATTAAAACTTTTTTTTTTTACCTAATGCACGCATGTCCTGGTATTTATCGATCAAAGCTGAGTAAATAATATCGTAATTATCACCAACTGGAGAAATACCCGATATCGACTCCTATGTTTTGCCCAATAACTGCCCACAAAGATAATATACCTTCTCCGATTTCGAAAAACGTGTATTGTTAAGCACTGTGTGATTATAACATTCTATAAAAGTGGCCCATAATTTACGATTATCATAAAATTTAGGTAATATTATTGTATTTAGTCGTAGTAGAATAATTATTATAAAAGTTTTATAATAATTATTCTCATCTTTAAAATATTAACAGAACAAATCCATCGAGATAGATAAATAATTAAGTTTTAGTAAATTATGTTAATTTGTAATAACTAAACATAGAAACTGGAAAATTAAGCTGTTGCCATTAACAAAAAAAAAAACAAATTAAAAATAAAACTAAAACTAGCTCCCTCTATCGGATTAAATGTTACCGATCGATAAGAACGTTGATTTTGAAAAGAAATGCGCTAGGCGCAATTGGCGCCAAGTTGCATAAATAATGCATAAAATGTGCAGCACTGCACATTTAGATGATGGGTTCTCTATGAGGGGGATTCTCCAGTACCGATGGTGCTGGTACTCTCCTGGGGTAGATTTTTTTCATCCGCTACCATGTTTTGGGAGAGAGGGGTGTGTGGGCCTCCGGTTACCTGCACTCACCCGACGAAACGCAGAAGTTTGTTAAACTTCAACTTCACGCCGGTATTCTGTGAGGACGTGGTACTTCCCCGGTTGAGCCAGTCCATGCAGCAAACAACAAAAGCTGATGAGTGGCTTTACCTCTGTTAAACGTGGTACTCTCAGTGTATGTGTTGAGATCCACTATCGTGGACCCCTATTTTCATTTCATGGACCCCCAAATTTTTTTTTCACTGACGTAGACCCCTTGCAGGTTGTCTTAGACCCCTAGAGGTCGATATAGACTATTCTTGGAATCACTGATTTAACACAATAATTTAATCAATTATACACATTTTACGGTTTCGGGCTCACCACCTGTCACATTGTCCCGAAAATATCTTCGGTGGAAGGTGGGTCAAAGAGACATAAATGTCTAGACTAGACCTCTGTCTACCCCTGTATTGGGGATTGTGTAAAGATAAATAATTATACACGTTAAACTTACTCATAAATCCATACGTCCGATAGACTGTTGCAAAACTCTAACTTTTTCAATATATCGTAATGAATTAGACAGAATAGGTGGCAGGCCTTATCTTATTCTAAGACTTTTCAGTCTCTTCAATTTGTAATAAATATTAGTACTAACCGCACCGTGACCGAGAATGTTTCTAAGTCTTACTTTCTAAACTAGTGACACAAGGGCGCAAGCTTTAAAAAAGTTGGCACTAAAGTGCAATTTCTTCAATTAAATGTTTGATTTAAGTGTCAAGGAAATTTTGACATCTATTTCCAATGCGTTAGAATATGTCGCCCCTTTCTTCCTCGGATATTGTAAAATACTACTAAGAGAAATAGCTCTTGTATACCGTAATGACGATCGGCAGTAGTCGGGTTTACCATCTGGAAATATACCAAAATTATAAAATTCAACAAACGGTCAAAATTAAAAAACGGTATACGAGCAGCAATGTTTAAGGTTTCCGGACAGTCTGATACTACCATCGTTAATCCGCCAAGTGTGTCGATTATTTGAAATCTTCCTTGCAAGAAAGGCTTTGTACTTTAGTGCAGTTGTACGGTAGTTGACAAGCTATTAAACGTATGTTTGTATGTATATTCTGAGACAATTTTAACGCCGTTAAAAAGGTCCTATATGGTATAGGACAATCTTCGTCATATAATAAGTTATTTAAAAAATATGTAATATAATATAATATCGTCACGCCATTCAGAATATAGGAGTAGACATAGGTCTAGACAATTAAGTCCTTTCGATCAACCTTCCACCGAAGAGATTTCTGAGACAATGTGACAGGTGGTGACCCCGTCGCCGTCTTTTATGTCCAAGCCAACGCCAATATAAACGTCCATAAGTTTTGAAAAGACCCATTGGTTCCCTGGCAGGGATTGAGCTTAAAAGGTAAGAAAGTAACTTAAGGGAAAACACAAGGGGAAACAATAATGCAACTGTTAAGTGTACTATAACGAATTTATTTTTAATTAATTAAAGGAAAAATTAAAAACAGATACAAGCATCACTTTTCGTAGTCTTTTGCTCACTCCAAATTCACATTTCACATTTTTTTTTATTTTTCTATTGAAAAGGACGCGTGTCGTCAATAATTTTTGGTGATGCAGGACGGCATTGGTTAGCAATATCTACATTTACCTCCTGCATTCACTCCAGCCCTTGTTCACGGCGCATAGCAATTCTTCGCGACGGATGATCACAGGTCCAAATTTTCGCGGAGTCGTATGCAATGCTGAAATGTTTTTCTACAGATTTTTTGAGCGGCCAAGACAATCTTGTAAAATATATTGTTGTAAATATGTATTAAAATATAAATATTTTTGTAATCGGTTGAGCATAATCAAATATTCCGCCATAAATGTTCAATGCCTGCAGAAAAGTTTATTACCGTCATTACGAATTAATTTCTCAATGTATTCTGCTAATAATTTCACCTAATGAGTAGCTCTTGTACTTAGTCTAATAATATTTATTATTAGCTCTTCTTAATACTTGATACCGTGAACCAGTGGCGAACGCACCGGTTTTCATGGTTCATGAAATTAATAAATACTATTATTTTAAAGTAATATTAAAGTGATATTAAAGTTATATCCAAAGTAATATTATTTTTAATTCAAAGAAATCAGAAGTACATCGGTTGGGTACTTCAGCAGAACGGAATCGTATTTAATTTCATTATTTCTTTCAATAAATAAATTTTCTATTCTTTCGTAAATATGGCAGGATCTCCATATAAAATATAGATTTTATCGATATGGATGACATGTAACATAGACTGTATAAATAATTTGTAGAGCTAAATTGCGGCTTTTATCGCATACGTTTCGTCCAATGAGTGAGCCCAGGAGCCTGTTGTATATTTATTTATTAAAAGGTAGTAATTACTTGCTAAAAGGTAATTCATCGTGTTTAATTGAACAACGACGCTGCATCATAGATAAATATTAGAGGTTTGGGTGTTGTTGTTAATCTTTTTTTTTGTAATTTTGTATAGTACGTAAAATGATAAAAAAAAGTTACTAATATTAAAAATTATTCAAATTAATCTGAGTATAAAAATTTTATATTACTAAACTCATTCTATTCGTAGAGCCTAAAACCTAAACGCCTCGCCCTCGCCATATTCTTCGTCACCGCCGGCACAGCACGCGCCCCTACCCTGTCGAGCCGCGCGTTACGCACTCAGGCTCGCGCGAACTCATTCCACTCACACTGATGAAGGATCTCTGATGGGTCCGAAACTAGTCGGTACCTACACCGATTATTATAACGCCAGTTAGACGTTTTTAACTATTTGATTAATAGTCAATGGCTTTTAAAATCCTTTAGTAATTACTTTGTAAATTTAATTTTTGTAAAACACCTCTGTTTGAAAAAGTAAGAGACAATTAATTTTGCCTGAATTCCAAATTTAATTTCATGACCGAGATAATATAATTTATCTGACGTTTGAATCGTACAGAAAATTACCTCGCTTCCGGCTGTCTGGGCAAATAACTTAGGCGCTGACCTGCTTTATTAAACTTTTTTTCATTAAACTTCATTTTTATTTTTACTACATTGCTTAAAAACAAAATGTTCTCATCTAAAACATCATTTATAGATTAAAAATAAAGGATATTTATAGAGTATTAATTTTATTTAACCCTTTCCGAATAATAAGAAATGAATCTCAAATATAATGTACGAACTACATAAGTTCTAAATGACCTATTAAATGACATAAACTATAATAAAATAGTACCTAAACAACAAAAATGTCGGAAGCATAACATCGCTTAACTGATTTTGATTTTAAGTATTCGATACAGAATTCTTTTTTCTGCGGGAAATTAAAGAAAATTTAGAAATGCAGGAATTTAGATAAAACGTACAAACGTAGTCGCCGGGAGAGTAAAATAAGAAATAAAACGAGTAAAAACTTTTACAAAAATACAATCTTGTTATTTAATCTAATACTTTAAGAGAAGGCAAAAACAAAAACTCAGTGTCATTAAAAAACTCTTAAAACCTTTGTATATTGCCAGGGTTGCTTTGTGGACATACTATAGCCACCGAAATGTTACAAATCCCTTGTTCAGGTGCAGACCGCAGACCGCATGCCAGTTGTCCTGTAACAATTCAGGCCGTTATCTGAACAATTATGTTGTTGTCGTTTTAGTAACAAATTACTGTACTATTTAGTTACCTCAAAATTTTTTTAGGAATAATATATCAATGATACGTCTATCAATATCAATAATCACTTACTTACCTAACGGCTTGTTAAAGTACATTTAAGGACTAGAATTTGTACGTATGGTCTCGTCGTATTCGCCACGCTGAATGAGTGGATTGGCGATCGCCGTATATTTGATATCTCGTGTCTTAGACACTGCTAAGAAACATTTAAGGCTGTGAAATAGCCGTTAGTTTATAAAAAAGTTGATGATCTCATGTCGTTTTCATCAAAATAAAATGACTAGGGCAATATCTTTATCGAATTTTATATGTTGAAAGCTATCTCATTTTGAAAATGTTGAACATGGCATAATGTTGGTTGTGGTTGATAAGAACTTGATTAATGGTACTCGTGACCTACCTCCATAAGTAATGTGCTTTTTAGTTGCCTTATAATCGCAACCCGCAGAAGCAATAGCCTAATTTTTATAAAAAAAAATTTATTAATTTTGTCACTTGTTTATTTAGTTATTAATGAAATTTGTATTAATACATTTAAGGAACAATTTTTTAAATTGTATAAATTAAAAAATCACGTCATCAGCCAGCGACAAGAAGTCATTTCAAATGGATAATTAAGGCACTAGTAATACTTCAGTGCCGTGTGGTAACGGCTTTAATACCACCCCGTTTCTACCCGTGAGTGTCGTAATAAAAGATGAAGGGATAAGTTTTGAAAAAAACATCGGCTACCGACAGACAGCGGGATAACCATCTCGAAAAATACCAGAAATTCATTAGAACGAGGACGAGCAGCAGCGTTACGGACACGGATTGATGACAATTCCTGAACTACCTGATAATTTACAGAATATTAATAATAATAAATAATAAATATCTTCACGCAATTCCCAATACAGGGTAGACAGAGGTACAATTAAGTCCCTTTGACCCACCTTCCACCGAAGATATTTTCGGGACAACGTGACAGGTGGTGAGCCCGTCGCCGCCTTTATGTCCAAGCCAACGATGAAATTCGTACATAAGTTTTTTGAAAAACTAATTGGTACTGCCACCTGGGGATCGAACTCGGGTCTCTCGACTCGAAATTCCGAGCACCCAACAACTCGGCTATCGTGACTTTAACTTGACAGAATATTAATAACCATAATATGTGATATAAGAAATATTAAAATATTGTTATATAATTTTGTTTAACAGTCACGACAGCCGAGTGGTTGGGTGATCGGAATTTCGAGTCAACAGACCCGAGTTCGATCCCCAGACGGCAGGCCAATGGGTTTTTTGCCCGGTATTCTTATGACGTTCCGGTTCGCTCACACGTAACTCCATATCTAAATAAAGCTAATATTTTGAAAATGTAAAATCGGAGAAGCCTTCATTTTGCAACACTGTTGTTTGGTGTGATGAAATATAAAATGCCTCCCGATCTTTATGAAAAGTTACACTGGATTAGTGAAAATAATGATAGGTATGTAACAAGGGCTTGTGTTCGGCTGCTTTCCGAGGCAGTTTTAAATACAATGCGACGAAATGCTGGAACAACCTACCGCCCCCGTTGAGAAATCTTGATACGGTAACTTTATTTAAGAAAAAATACAAATTGTGGCTTTTAAAGTTACAAAAACAACATTAAGTTTATTAGAGTTTTTTTTATTTTAGTACAGTTCAATGTTTATTAGTTTCTAATATTTGTTCTGAATGTTCCATTAACTCGTTTTTAGCAATAAAAATATATTTGTAAAATTTTATATATGGGTATGTGATGTTTATATCCGTAGGTGGTGTATATACCACTAAATGTTACTATGATACTTTATCAATTTCTTGCAATCAGTTTTCCTTTGTTTTTTTTATTATTATTCATTATTATAATTTTCATTTGGTATGCGTTATTATTTAGAAATTTGTTAATATTTTAAAATAGTCATATGTGTCAAATTGTGTGTGTGTTTTTCTTTTTTTTTAAGTTCTTGTAGTTATAACTACTACCAGCCCAAGATGGACCATAGGCTGCGCTGAAAATCAGTGTTGCGGGGATACCCGTAACGTATGCTGAGCGTTGACCTTTTTTTTGTTTCATTTAATTTTTAAATAACATGTATTTATATTTTATTGATTGTTATGGTGCAACAAATAAAGTTTTCTTTCTTTCTTTCTTTCTTTTTTCAAAAACTTGTGTAGGAGTTTATCGTTGGCTTGGACATTGAAACGGCGACGGGCTTACCATTTGTCGTCACGTTGTCCCGAAAATATCTTCGGTGAAAAGTGGGTCTAAGGGACTTAATTGTCTAGACTAGACCTGCGTGATGAAATTTTTTTTAAATTTTGTAATTCTATTTCTTTAAAAAACCCCATACTGACATAATTATATGTTATTTAGCGATGTCATAAGCATGGTGGTTCAGTAATGTGAGAATATAATTTGAAAATGATTAGTAAATAAATTACTACGGGAGAGGCCTATAATCTAAAGCATTATGTAAATATACATTCACATATACAAATACACAAATACATTTTGTATATATGTATTATAAGTTTGTTTATTTGCTTCTGAAGTAGACGTTTTCGTTCTTTGTTCCAAATATTCCGCCTATTTATATTTATAACTTGAATATTTCTAATATTACTTTACCAAAGCCTTTAGTATGAAAATAATATAAATTTCACTCATTCGTACTACTTTTGCATCAGAATTAGTTAATTGGACTGTTGACCTTTTCAAGAGGTTAATAGAGTTTAACATGAAAATTTCATTTAGTTCTTTTGTTATTTGGCCAAGAATGTTCGTTTTTCGACAAAAAATAGGTTTCTTTCACAGGATTCTTCTGCGTCAAAAGAATCCTATTACGAAATGGTGTAAAATTAAGAATTATGAGTACTTACAAACAAAATATATTCTACTATGATGAAAAGTTAAGATATAAAATTAAATTTTAATACAAATAAGTAAAAATATATTTTACGCCATTCCCAAAACAGAGGTAGACAGAGAAGAGACCTCTGTTTAGCCCAATTAAGTCATTTCCCAATTAAGTTCTACAATAAGTCATTTTGACCCACCTTCATCCATAAAAATTTTATGGGATAACGTGACAGGTGAGCCGTCTTTATGTCCAAGCCAACAACATAATTCGTACATAGGTTTTTGAAAAAATCCACCCGGGGATCGAACTCGGAACTGTTCTGATCACCCAACCACTCGGTTATCGTTACTTTTTATTTTTTATTATTATTTTTATTATTTATCTTCACACACAATCCCTGACGGGGTAGCCAGAGAGAACAGATCGCCAAGTGTCTCGATCCCTACATAAGTATGTAGGGATCGCTTCCGCTTCTTTCAGATTCATCATCTTCTTCATACACGCACGTCTAGGTATCCGAGTAATCTTGACCCTCCCCTCTTCGAGCAATTTGCTCACATGGTCTTCGAAAGTTAGTCTCAGTCTACCTCGACCCCTTTTAATGTTAACTTTCGCGCTATATATTTTCTTCACCATTCAGTCTTCACTCATTCGCTCAACGTGCCCAAACCATCGAAGCACGCCTTTATCAATTTTTTGATAAGGTCATCTTTCAAACCTGCCATATTGCAAACCTCTTCGTTTCGCTTTCGGTCGGCCATGGTAAGGCCACACATTTTACGAAGAGATCGCATCTCCCCTGCATTCAACCTGCTTTTATGCTTCTTCTGGCATACCCAGGTTTCGCTGCCATATAACAAAGTCGGTACCAACACTGCGTTATGTATTGCAAGGCGTGCACTTTTCACAACGCCTTGCCTTTTGATTAACGCAGTCAGGGCAACATTGACTTTGTTCCCGGCAGCGACACGCCTGTCCACATCTAAATCACATCTTCCATCCTAAAAGGCTAAACGCACTCCCCAAGTATACAATGTCATTCATCTGTTCTAGACATTCCTGATTTACCCAAATTTCGCACTCCGTTCTTTCTTCGTCCCTTTCAAATACCAGAACCTTAGTTTTATCAGCATTCAAACGGAGACCATTAATTTCACATTCTTCTTTCATACACGTGACTAATGCCTGCAGTTCTGTCTTTGATGGTGCAATAAGCACTGCATCATCAGCATATAGCAGACAATTTACTTTTATGTCACCCAATTTCACACCCAAACAGCTATCTTTTAGCTTCTGTAAATAGCTGTCGAGATACAGTATGAACAGCCAGGAAGACATGACACAACCCTGTTTTACGCCCGTTTGGACGCTAAACATGGATGACAGGTCATGCCCTACCCGCACACAGGCTTTACAGTCACAGTAAAGTGACTGCACAGCCCTTAGCAATCGACCATCCACACCATACCCCGCCAACAGTTCCCACATTTTCTTCCTTACAACCTTATCAAATGCTTTCTCAAGATCCACAAAAGCACAGAAAATCTTCTGGTTAGCAGCCAGAAGCTTCTCCGTGATCATGCGGAGAGAAAACATTTGATCCGTGCATCCTCTTCTAGGTCTAAATCCGCATTGTGCCTCCCATAGAAATCTTTCCGATTTCTCTTGTATCCTACGTGTCAAAACCTTCGAGTAAACTTTACTTGCTAAACTGGTCAAGCTGATCGCCCGATAGCACCCGCAGTCATAATGTGAACCTTTACCTTTATTTAAAGGCACAATGACCGTGGATTGCCAATCATCCGGAACAGCCCCCGTTTGCCAGCACAAATTGCACTGCAGATGAAAGCTGACGCGTGGCCCACCATACTTGACCATTTCAGCAGTAACTCTGCTGAAATGGTCAAGTATGGTGCGCCACGTATATCTCCACCTTCTGCCGTGTCGGGCTGTGCGTGACGGATGGCGGTCCCCATCGCCGCTTTGCTCGCTGCATTCCACACCAACGGGGACGAACTGGTTTGTGTCGCCTTGGGGGGACGCCCTAACTCTCGTTGGCATGGGTGCGCAGCTTAGTAGAATTGCAGCCCTGAAAAGGGCTGGCAGGGGTCGCGACGAGCACGCTTCTACAATGACCCCCAACTTTACTTTTTACTATATGAAATATATAAAAGTACCTTAAAAATCTCATATATTTAGCCAAATGCACAATAAAAAGTTTCACGCTAATGTCAGATGTAATAATGGTTATAGTTCCTTCTTTGATGCAAAACTTTAAGCTCCATGTGTTCGAAAAACATTTGGAATACATCAATTCATACTTATAAACATTTGAGTAACTGTTGTACGGTTATGGCGTAAGAATATACGACTATCTCTTTTTCCGTGGGCGTTGTAGTAATTTCCGTCAGTCTTACAGTCAGTCAGTCAGTTTTTAGTCACCTTTGACTAAGAAAATTTGACAATGGCTACCGATAGATAACGGGACAAGTATCTCGAAAAATAACTGACCAAAATAAAGTAGAATTTGCGATGGACAGCGGCGTCTAAGGTGCAAGATGTAGCTAGCGCTGCATTCGCCAATCCTCTTGCTAAACGTGGCAAATCGTCTTTATTATAAGAGTTTTAACATACTTTAAGTAAAATAACATTTTTCATGTATGGAACATCTACGAAAAAATATCTACTTATACAAATAAGGTAAAACCATTAAAGTAAAACCAGAAACGCCTCACTACTTACAGAATTCGTCAACATGACAAACCAATGAACTTAATATTTGGTACCAATGGATTTTCCATTTACAGCTCGCTATCTCCTGACATGGGGCGGACAGTTTGACTGACAATAAAGCGAAACCTATTATGGAACATTTCTATTATACCGCTTGATTGATGTTGAACATTGTAATGAGTCCAAATAAAAGTGTTTCAACAAAATGAACCACTATATTTTCATTTGAGTGAAGTACTGTGGCCCGTGGATACCTGGAACTTCCACAATCGAGAAAAACTTCATATGTACTACATTTACCTAGACTACATTGATTTATTTTACATAATAGTTTCAATTTGTATTAAAAAATTACGTAGTCACAATACCAGTGGTTACGTGATCAAAATTCGGGTCACGTCAATGATATTGCGGACAAAAGCTAGTCAAAAATTGGGTCGTAAAACACAAATCATATTTTCTACAACCTTATTTCTGCAGACTGCACTCTCGCTGAAGCTATAACCCGGTATAACTATCGTAACTTTACGAGTTGATTTTAAGTTGAATTATTCTGTCAGAATTTAGAAAGCTGCGAAACTGTGCAGACTTAACAAAACATTTCTAGTGTTATAACATGTTGCTTTAGTCGCGATATTTCTGAAATATTAAACTACATTTCCGGAATAGCCATTCTACCGTTCTGCACATCGAGTTAACACCTGCCTAAATAAAACTGAAAAGGCACAATTTTGAATAAATAATAAGTAAAATAAATATCTTCACTCAATTCCCAATACCGGGGTAGACAGAGGTCTAGTCTTAACAATTAAGTCCCTTTGACTCACCTTACACCGATGACAACGTGACAGGTGGTGAGCCCGTCGCTGTCTTTATGTCCAAGCCAACGACATATTTCGTACATAAGTTTTTGTAAAACATATTGGTACGAGCCTGCCACCTGGGGATCGGACTCGGGTCTCTTGAATCGAAATTTCGACCACTCAACCACTCGGCTATCGTGACTTTTACACATTTTTTTTCACATAATTTGGTTCTACACCTTGGTATTTTTAATTTTGATGGGTCTCTGTATTTTGTCCTAGAATTTATATCATCTTCATATCTATTAAAAAATCTGTTTTCTCTGACAAAACAGCCTATATGAAAAATATATAAACCTGGTAAAGTTAACATCTTAAACTTATGAAACAGCGGTTTACAAGAAGTTAGTGGTCCAACTCCACAAACAGCTCTTACACATTTTTTTTGCACAATAAAGGCTCTTTTAATATGGACAGAATTACCCCATATAAGAAGGCCATATCTTAAAACTGACTCAACGTAACCAAAATATGCAGTTAAAGCCGTCTTTTGGCTCGCTATTCTTCGCAGGCGTTTTAAGGCGAACACAAATCGATTCAGTTTCTTACATATGCTATCTACGTGAGCTTTCCAATTACAATGTTTGTCAAGTGTTATTCCTAGAAATTTTATTTCTGTTACTTTTTCTACGACTTCGTTGCGACATGTCAAAATATCCTCCAAAGAATTATCAATGCTATTGTAATTTTGAAAACTAATAAATTTAGTTTTTGATATGTTAGTGCGTAAATTATTCACTTCTAACCACTTACGAATAATGTTAATTTCGGATTTGAGATTAACATTCACTTCTATTCACGTTAGCTATTGTAACCGATATGTCGTCAGCAAATAAGACACATTGATGTTTTGTGACATTTGGGAGATCGTTGATATAAGGAATAAAAGAGGTCCCAAGATACTGCCTTGTGGTACTCCAAAACTATTAACTTGAGCACTGGATTTATATGTAGTGGACATAGATTTATTATTCATATTTTTTATTTCTACATACTGTTTACGTCCAGCGAGATATGTATTTAGCCAATTAAAAACCGGACCTCTTATACCATAGTTCTCACATTTTTTTAGCAACAATTTATGGTCAACAAAGTCGAAAGCCTTAGTCATATCAAATAATACAACGGAGATCGGGATACGCTTATCAATAAAATTAACAACACTAGCAACAACTGTAAATGTAGCCAAAGTAGTAGACTTTTTTTTGAAAACCATTCTGTTCTGGTTTTAATACTTTAAATTTGTCCAGAAATTCGTCAATACGACGATACATAATTTTTTCAAAGATCTTTCCAAAAACTGATATAAGAGTTATCGGTCTATAATTACTCATTATTTTTTTATCATCCTTTTTGTGCAGTGACCTTACTAGGGATACTTTTAGTTTATTTGGAAATATTCCCTCACTTAGCGACAGATTTAATAAATACTTTAATACGTGCGATATGATGAAGCCACAGTGTTTAAGAACAACCGTAGATGTTCCATCAAAACCTACAGAATGAGTATTATTTAGAGAGCCTATAATATTAATTAATTCGGTTTCTGATACTGGTTTTAAAAATAAGCTTGAACTAACCTCTTGTAGTTTTAAAGGGTATTTTGCTTTGTAAGTCATATCGTTCGATGGTTTATTTGTAAGTGTTATAAAAAAATTGTTAAATGCTTCTGCTATCTGGCCCGGATTTCTAATGGTTTCACCTTCGTTATCAATTTCTTCTATACTATTGTAATGCTGTTCTTTGTCTACTTTATCCTTAATAATTTGACATGTAGCTTTACCCTTGTTTTGTGAGTTTAGCATATATTTCTTATTCATTTGTGACCTTGCTTTATTAATACACTGTCGCAGAATTGTACAGTATTTTTTGTATTCCTCGTTTATCTCATTTGTTTTGATTTTGTAGCCTTTGTATCGTAGAAATCTCCGATCTCTTAATGCCCTTAGTTATCCATTTACATGATGTAGTATTACTGCTAATTTTCCGTTTTTTTTAAGGGGAAGCATAAATTATATAGTAGACAAAAGGTTTCATGAAAGTTATCAAAAGCTTCATTTAGATTTTGTGTATTTAAAATATCATTCCAGGTAAGAGCTGCCAAATATTTATTAAACTTATAAATATTTTCCTGACTATAATTTCTGCTTTCAATAAACCAATAGTCCATACGTTTATTTTGAATTAAAATAGGAAATAATATGGTTTGACTAGTGTTGTGATCAGAAAGAAACGTTTGGTGTGTATAACCTTTGGCATCGCCAATATTACTAATAATATGGTCAATACAACTGTTCATCCTAGTCGGCTCGTTAATATGATGGATAAGATTATAATTCATGAGTAGGTCATATAGCCGAGAAGTAGCGGGACTTTGTCGTAATATATCAATGTTTAGATCACCGGCTATAACTAATTTTTTTTGAGTTTTTATTAGCAAAGTTAGTCATTAAAATATCAAGATTGTTAGAAAATACATTAATGTCACTATTTGGAGTTCTATACACACAAAATATTATACAGTTTATTGATGGAATTTCGACACCACATATTTCAAATGATTTGTCAGTTGAAATTTTGTTTAAGTCAATTGATTTAAAAATATAGTTTTCATTAATTAGTATGCAGGTACCACCACGTTTTTCGCCAAGTCTGGAGAAAAAACTGGCAAGTTTGAAGCCTTTTAAAATTATGTTCGATTCACTGCCCGATTTCACAAAAGTTTCAGTAAGGCAAATAATATCAGGTTTATGGTTAATATGTGAAAATTCGTCTAAACATATTGCCAAATAATCTAGTTTGTTTAATAAGCCTGCAATATTTTGATGTAAAATTATGAAAGATTTATGAATTTTATGTTCTCCGAAATAACTGTAAAGACTTTAAAGTCTCTGTTGTTTTATTATTAATTTTGCCGATCGTCGGGAAATAGTAAGGAATTGTTCCCTTTTTTGGATTTATTGAAGAATGCGTTAACGTCTTTAAATCATAAACAGAGCATAAGTTTTGCGTTTTTTTAAGTAAAAAGGTATAGTTCCTTTTTTGGGTTTTTCCTCAGTTTCAGTGCTTGTGTTGTAACATTTTGCATACTTTTTTGGTTGAGATCTAATACCGCATAGAAATGTTTTATTGTAACACTCTGAGTCTATAATATAATTTATTTTTCTGCATACCCGCGTGAGATATTCAAATTTTGATAAAAAATGCGGATTATAAACAGTTATAAATTTACAATTTGATAGCTGAGTACATAAATGTTTCAGGCTATTATTTAACATATATTCATTTAAATAACTGTTTTAGTTGACATTGATTAAAATAACATTACATTTTTTTGGATTCTGGATAGCACCTGATATTTCATATAGCAACTGTGTAGGATTTTTATCGTTTTCTCCCACGCACATAACAAATTTATCGTTTTCTTTTAAGTCGAGCGTATAGCAAGTACTAACAATGTCTTTTGTTCTCGAAAATGGTATGATGATTGAGAATATATCATAACTCTCATAACAATTAACCGCTTTCCTAATTTCTGTTAACCTTAACGATAGACCACTCAACTGTTGGCTGCCTAATATTATCAAACGTGGCTTCCTAATATTTGTATTTAAATATGGTACTACTTTCTTATCTGTTCCCTCCTAATTTAAATTTTGTGTTGGTGGATGAGTAGACGAAGAAAGGTTCTGCGCCGGTAGTAATTCTTTGTGGGTGGTTTTATCCACAGATGTTGCTACAATTGAAGAAAGAAAGAAAGAAAGAAACATTTATTTTAGCACTTAAAATTATATAAAGTGAAAAAAAAAAACTGAGACATTTACAATAAATTAAATACGATCGCCATTTTGCAGAAGTGCAATGTGCCAAAATAGGTGAGCCACTCAGGTATATTGCTGGGAGGAAACCTGCACTGACAGGTACATGCCAGCCCTGATTTTCAGTGGCCCCTAATAATATATAAATATTCATAATACATAATATATAAAAATATATACACATATATATGCATACATATATATATATATATATATATATATATATATATATATATATATATATATATATATATATATATTCCGTCCGTTCCGAATAATAAAGTTGCAAAGTGTAATTTCCATCGTGCGTCCATTTTAACATCTTAGCTCCGTTAATAAACGGAGTGACATGTGTACGGGGAGGCATTTTAAAACAATAGCGAGCACAGGCGTTTTGGACTCGCTGTATGAGTTTCCTAGAGCGCGCCGAAATCCTTGGTCCTAAAACAGCGTCAGCATAATTAAGCTTAGAAAGGATCAGTGACTCACACAAATTTAAACGTTCCTCTGTTTTTAGCACGTCTCTAATTTTATATAGTGTTTTCAAACGATAAAAGCATTTTTTTACTGTGTTGACTACATGTTTTTCAAAACGAATATTATCATCCATGACGACTCCTAAATTTCCTGTTTCACTAACTCGATCTATACTAATGTCATTAATTTTAACTAAGTAATTTGAATTTAATATTTTATTAAACTTGTTTTTGGTACCGATCAACATATATTTAGTTTTATTAGGGTTTAATACTAAGGTATTTGCTTCTGACCAATCCGCAATACGCTTTAAATCCTCATTCAGTTTTTTTGAGGCTATGATACTTTCCGATGGTTTGAAAGACATATATAATTGTATATCGTCGGCATAAATATGGTAATTACAATTGAGTATATTTTTAAAGATATCAGCACTGTATAATATAAATAATAATGGTCCTAGAATGGACCCCTGAGGAACTCCTCTTGGCACCAAAGAACATCCTGAAATTGTTTTAGTGCCATTTTCATGTGTTACTTCCACAATTTGCTTGCGATCATTTAAATAACTCTGAAACCACTTGAGTGCTTCAACGCTGAACCCGTAATATTTTAATTTTGACAGAAGTAATGATCTATTTATTGTATCAAAGGCCCGAGAGTAGTCCAGAAAACGAGAGCTGTTACTTTGCCTTTATCTTGAGCACTCAAAATGTTGTCAACCACATCTGCTAAGGCCGTAGTAGTACTGTGGTGTTTGCGAAACCCGGATTGTACGCTCGGAAGAATGTTATTACTTTCTAAATATTCAATAAGCTGATTACAAACAATCCGTTCCACGACTTTGGATAAACAAGGCAGAATACTAATAGGTCGCAAATCCTTAAAGCTATTTACATTGTCCTTTTAGGAATTGGTTTCACTAAGGCTGTTTTCCACTGTGATGGATATGTTTGAGACTTAATTGACATATTAACAATCTTTGTAATCGCATGCAAGCTATCAGGAAGTGTGGATAGTAACATCTCTAGGATACGCCATCCGTACCAATAGCATTGGACTTCAGGGAGCGTAAAATCTTTAAAACGTTGTCTTCACTTACTTCAGCAAGGTTAAATTTATTGCAGCAAAATACTGTTGACTCATAATGAAATATAGTTGATAATTTGACTAATGTTCGCCCTGGGACATTTAAAAAATGATTATTTATTTCTTTTGCATAGCATAAGTTTTGCGGTATAGATACTTTGTTCTCATTTTTAAAATTAATTTGTCGTTTTAAATTATTCCATAACGCTTTAGAATTATTTATATTATTATTTACATAAGTATTAAAGTAAGCAGATTTTCATTATAAATTGCATTAGTAACCATTTTTTTAATTCTGTGTAATAATTGATATGTGCAATATTTTTTGTTGAACGAGCTCTATTATGAGCTTTATTTCGGAGTTTTATCATTAATTTTACGTTATGTGTAATCCACGGAAAATGGTGCTCTTTTATATATACCTTTTTTAATGGTGCCAAAAAATCAAAAACGGATAATATATTGTAGTTGAATTCATCTACCATTGTGGTTACATCCGAAATGTTAATAATATTATTCCAATTAATAGTACACAAAACTTGCTTAAAAGTCTCTGGATCAATATTTTTAATTGGCCTGTAGATTATGTATTTTGGTGGGCATTTATTTGCCAATAAGCTTAATTTACAAGAGTCCTGGACTGTTAGATTTTATTGTTCTTCATTATTTATACTTAATTCTAGGTCAGTTACGCTTAAATTTAACATGTAAGGTAAGTTATTATTCATTTTCTTTGACTTTTTAATGCTGCTACTCTTTATTGTACCGCTACAAATCTTCTTCAGTTGTATAATTGTTTTCTGTTTTTCATCCAGTTTTCTTTCCAATGATATAATTCTTAGCGATAACTCTACAATTTTCTTATTAGCACTTTCTAGAGTAGTTATTAAATTATTATTTTCTTCTATTATGTCGTGTGTTTCACAAAAATCTGTTGATAAGTCAGGCAAGCTTCTAGCTCTTGTGTCAGATTGCATAGAAATGAATGATATATCTATGGACTCGTCTGATAATCTCCTATTTTTGTTATACTTTCTTTGAGTAATATTACGTTCCTCATCCATTTTGCAGATGGTTTTACAAGTTATAATTTTGTTACAATTAATTTATTTCGAACTTAAATCAAGTTATAATTCTGATTGAAAAAAGTTAATGAAAAATAAATATATAATAAGAAGAAAAAAGTGAAAATCGTCATAATACGTTAAATTTTTAATATCATATTTTTCTTTATTACTTTTGAATCAGATTGATGATAAAAAAAATCCTGTTTGATTCCAATATCGGAACAATGTTTCATAAAAACTACGAGAATATTACATATCACAATAATTGATTAGAAAGGAAAAATCATATATTAAACAAAAAAATAATAAAAACATTTAAAAGAAAATGATAACAAAGAAATTAACAACAAAAATAGCAAGTAGAATAATAAAAATAATAAAAAAAATTTTCGCAGAATCGATCTAAGTTTCTTCAAATCCGTTGTCAAAGAAGTTTCTCAATGCGCCAGCTAATTCATACGAAAGATGTCATAATTTTGATATTCATTGTAGATGATCGCACTTCTGACATGTTATGCAGGTAGAATATTCGTACCCACATACGAAAATGCACTAATTCTTATATAGTTTCTAATCGCACAATTCTTTTTCACTTTTCAACTTTTAGTTGTATCTCACTTATAACAATAATCAGCACTGAAGAGAAATGTTTATGGGACTATTCTAGTATTACTCATTTGAAGTCACTGTATCATAATAATTCACTTTTGAACTGTTAGTTAGTTTTTAGATTTTATCAAAAAAAAAAATATTATATTCCCAATACAGGGGTAGACAGAGGTCGAGTCTAGACAATTAAGTCCCTTCGACCCACCTTCCACCAAAGATATTTTCGGGACAACGTGACAGGTGGTGAGCCCGTCGCCGTCTTTATGTCCAAGCCAACGATATTCGTACATAAGTTTTTGAAAAACCCATTGGTACGAGCCTACCAACTGGGGATCGAACTCGGGTCTATTGACTCGAAATTCCGACCACCCAACCACTTGGCTATCGTGACTACACTTTGACTACACTAGATTTTATCACTTTGTTCAATTGTTTTTGATTTAAAAACATTTTCACTTAATAATAGTTAATAGTTTCATCTAAATGAATTGTACTGTCTAAGATACATTAATTGGTATTATTTTTAATCTATTTTTAAATTTTCAAGGATCAGCTGTTGACAACGGCAACAGCGCCCCCAGCGACCGTCTGTATTGGTTTGAGGCAACCACCTGGGAACGAACTCGGGTCTCATGACTCGAATTCCGGTCACCCTACCACTCAGCTATCATGACTTCTAAAATTTACTTAGATAAGAATATTCAAATTCAAATAATAGACTTTACTAAGAAAATAGTAAAAAAATTATTTAAGTTAATTTCGTTGTAATTGTGTCGATTGCGAATCAGTTAAATGAGCATAGAACCAGGTTAACAAACAATTGCCCGTCAATTATTATCGCGTCAGCGTTTGTATACGTTATCTTGACGAAATGTTAATTAAAATCTATATTTGGTGTGAGTAATAATTATCTATAATGTCATAAATATGTATTAAGGAGAAATGAAATGGCTGACAAAGTCCAGATGGAGTAGTGTCCAAGCGATGGTTAGTATACCACCGCCAAGATGTGGCGAGGATACATCTTGGGTACGCATTTGTAAGTAAATTGTTGTTAGTAGTATTTAGTAGATGGTAAGTTGTTACACCCGAGTTACAAGTGATATTAAAAGTGATAACACTAAAATGTTAATTCTTTACCCTGTAAGATACTACTGAAATATTAAATCTTTATCTTAGCAGGTCAACTATTTTATGTATAATAAAATAAATAACTTTAAACACGCAATTCCTAATACAGAGGTAGACATAGGTCTCGTCTAGACAATTTAGTCCCTTTGACCCTCCTTCGACCGAAGATATTTTCAGGACAACGTGACAGGTGGTGAGCCCGTCGCCGTCATTATGTCCAAGCCAACGATTTGATTCGTACTTAAGTTATTGAAAAATCCATTGGTTCGAGCCTGCTACCTGCGAATCGAATTTGGGTCCCTTGACTCGAAATTCCGACAACCCAACCAACAGTTGGCTATTGTGACCCTAAGTCCCTATTTTATGTATCGTCTTTGAAATTATTAAAGACCATGACCAAATGGCAGACTTAAACCTGGTTACGAACCTAAAACTTTTACGCAATTAGCGGTATATATTCTCACTATAGATGAGACCTACATCCATCAGTCAAGTCTTTATATGTTTATGTAATGCATGTAATGCAATTTAGTAATGCGTTTAATCAATAACGTTTTAATCGCCCGATAGCCTAGATGGTGAATCTGCCTGAAAATTTGGGTTGCGGGGTCGAATATTATTAGGGACAAAAAACGGAAAAGAATTGTATCACAAACGTACGATGGATATTTGTACCTAAGTTATAGATGTTTCTAAGTATTTCTCATTAGATTTCTATGTAGGGATATGAAAAAGCACTTTAGCTCCACTCAGTCATCATTCCTGTGTCTGAATACTTCATTAAATTTTTTATTACATGAAGTACGTGATTTTTCGAATTTTCGTTATTATTATTCTAAAATTTATAACAATATCCAGCAAAGATTAGCTACAGTTATATGTAACAAAAAAAGGAAAGGATAATGATTGTGAACCTCGTACAGGCAAACGCAGTGTAGGACGAACCCCACAAGATGGAGCGACGACCTGCATAGTGTTGCGGGGAGTCGATGGATGCAGATGGCACAGGACCGCTCTATGTGGCAATTTTAGGAGGAGGTCTATGTTCAGCAATGGACTTCTGGTAGGCTTATATGATGACAGCTACTGGCTCATCATCTGTCACGTTGTCCAAAACTAAGCTCCGGAGAAATGCGAGGCGAGAGAATTAAAATGTCTAGACCTCTGGCTACATTAGGAAATGTGTGACGATAGACATTTATTTAAAAAAGAATAAAAGTGAATTAAATGAAGAGTAGACTATTTATTCAATACAAACTTAAATAACTCATCTAAAATGACAAAATTAAACATACCAGTAACGAGTAACAGCGTCTAATTTATTAGTTTTAGTAGTACTTATTTATAGTACCGCCGGTTCTGCCGAGTGGTTGCCCTAAGGGGCGACTGAAGCAAAACCTTTGAAAATACCGAAGGTAAGCGGGATCTCAAAAACACGGAACTAAAATTCAGCTGTCCGATGACGGCCAGAAATATCTAACATGTGATTTCTGCGATTTTCTGTCGACAATCCGCTTGTCATATAAAACATTTAGAAAGTCTTATAGAAGACTTTAACAGGTCGTTATATCATGTGTGAGTGTGTGTGTGTGTGTGTGCGCGTGTGTGTGTGTGCGTGTGTGCGTGCGTGTGTGTGTGTGCGCGCGCGAGTGTGTGTGTGCGCGCGCGCGCGTGTGTGTGTGTGTGTGTGTGTGTGTGTGTGTGTGTGTGTGTGTGTGTGTGTGTGTGTGTGTGTGTGTGTGTGTGTGTGTGTGTGTGTGTGTGTGTTAGCAATACTGAACTTGTGACATTATTACATAAAATTAAATGGAGCAACGAATCATGCTAATGCATTGTAGTTTTATAAATTTCAACTGAATATGACAAAATAGTAGCGTCAGTGACGAGAAAGTTAATCTACAATGTGTAAGAGGTAATCTCCGGAACTAATGATTTCTAAGAGTTCCTCTATAAATACACTACATCATACCTGAGTACTGAATAAATAAATTCTAATGAAACATAAATGTTTTAGTGGATCATTGTTTTTTTTTATCATCACGCAATTTCCTACACAGGACTATGCAGAGGTCTATACAAAGAAGAACTTTCGACTCACTTAATACTGAAACTTATTTGGGACTACGTGACAGATGATGTACCTATCGCCGTCTTAGTGTATTAATAATTTGTACAAAAATAGTTTGTAGCTGTAGGTCATGCAAACTGCTTCTTAAAACAAATTGGCATAAATAAAGAAAAGTAGCTATTAATTACAACACAAACAAATCCAAAATGTTTGTTTAGTTGCTTAAAACACGCACATCATGCGCACCCGTGCAAGTTACTTTAGCTTTATCATATTACATTATTAATCCCAAGTGCCATTGGTGCCAGTTTAAACTAAAATATTTAGCACGAATAATGGGCTTTTTTACGGATGATTGGTACGAGCCTGACACCTGGAGATCGAACTCGGCTCGATGGGGTTGAGTGGACGGAATTTCGACTTGATTCGAAATTCCGATCACCCAACCAGTCGTCTATCGTGACTTTTTGTAAAGAATTTGAAAAGAATGTGTAAAATTATTAAATTAACTTAACATAATAATTAACTTATTTACGTGTTTCAGTAGGAGTGACGTGTAGCCTGCACCTTAGTGTCCAAGTTACAACGCCACGTAAGTTTCGAAAAATTCATTTATCAGAAATTATATGATAACCCCGATAATATTAATATATTGGATACCTTTCAATAGTAATATAAACATATAATCTGTTACCAGAGAGTTTTGCCACGGGGGCAATGACGGGTGATATTGGTCTCGCACCGAAAGTACCCCACGGTATTCCACCTTCGCCGCAGGTTGGCAAGACCACCGGAACGCGCCCGAACTCATCCGCTACCTCCCTCGCTGGCCGCCCAAAGCAGCCCCTCCTCGGGAGGGAATGGCTCCACTCCCTCTGTCACCAGGCTAGAAGCCATGGAGCCCAAGAAGGCGCTTGACCAAGCACCAGCTCACCTGTCACCCCGCGGTGGATCAGGCCTTTGTCTCCACCGCTGACCACATTTTAACCACAAAACGCCGGAAGAACGCTGCCTCACAATATCGATACTCCTCTCCGCCTGCGGCCTCACTTCAGCCGCATCAGCATTGCGACTCTCGCCAGAGTTACCGTGGATAGGGAACATGACGAAAGGTAAAAAAATACATATATTTAGGATCCCGCTAGAATTGTATATAACGCGTGCACGAAATAGCGTACAGAATCTTATTTAAATTTTTAGCATCACGGTAATAATTTTCTTTACTGCATTAAGAACTTTTTTAAAAAATCTTCCTGCAACATAACGTTAAGTGAAATATAGATTTAGTGAAATTTATATTTGTTGCGACAAGTACTTACAGCTTAAAGCTTGAGACAGGCATAAACCTCAGAAAGGGATCCGCCCTTCTCGTGGTTTCTATCCCTAAAAGCTGAAACTTATACACCTATTTTTTGTATCGGTAGTTTGGACACTCGCGTTAATTTTCACGTTAACTTTATTCAGGAACTATATCGAAGAAATGTGGGTTGAAAAAGAACGTTTAATAATTTCTAAACATATCAAACATTTGTCTTAAAATCTATAAATTATAATAACAGATTTCGGTTTAGTTTTAAATATTACGAAAATTTAATTAAAATTAATAAAAAATTTCTATTACATTATTTTTAAGTTTGTTGAATTCCTATTCCATGTCAATGTTGCAGTACTTTTGAGACCTTTACTATCTGTTATATTATGTGATGAAATCACAATAGCCGAGTGTTTAGGTAATCGGAATTGAAGACAAGAGACCCGAGTTCAATCCTCTGGTGGTAGCAAATATCAATGAGTTTTTTAAAACTTATGTACAATTTTTATCGTTGTCTCTTCACGCAATTCCCATGTATTGGGAATTGCGTGAAGATATTTATTAATTTATTATTATAAGAACATTAATAATAAATAAATAAATAAATATCTTCACGCAATTCCCAATACAGGGGTAGACAGAGGTCAAGTCTAGACAATTAAGTCCCTTTGACCCACCTTCCACCGAAGATATTTTCGGGACAACGTGACAGGTGGTGAGCCCGTCGCCGCCTTTATGTCCAAGCCAACGATGAAATTCGTACATAAGTTTTTGAAAAACTCATTGGTACTGCCACCTGGGGATCGAACTCGGGTCTCTCGACTCGAAATTCCGACCACCCAACAACTCGGCTATCGTGACCTTTAATAAGAACATTGGTTTGTTATAAATTATAGCACTTCAAAGTTGTAACATCCTCGCTGTGTGTTGTAATTTTTCTGCCTTACGAAATGTATCTTTTAATAAACTCAGTTTCCTTTCTTTAATTATAATTAAATTGAATCACAAGCAACGAATTGCGGCGTTGTTTTATACTTTCAAGAGACCGCGAGAAATAACCAACTTTAATTTTCATTTTGTTTCACAAAATTACTTCGAAATTTAAAAAAAAACGATTTTCGGATTTTATCGCGTTTTTAATTATTTTTTACAAACTATTTTTAGATATTTATTAGAAATCATTACTTCGAAATTATTAATCTAAGTTTGTTATTTTTTTAATTTAACTTATTAAATTGGAAAATTCCTTAGACACTAAAAGTAACCGTGGGCCAGGGAGCTGTAATTCCACCTCCAACTGAAGATCGGTGACGATATCTTCTTGCCTACAATCTCATAAAACTTTTGGTGTAATCTTTCAACTTTGAACTTTTTTGGTAGTATTTCTGGTTGCGTGATCGGCATTTGAATAAAGATACCCGATTTCATTCTCCTTGAAAACAGCTCGTATAAAATGATTATCTCGACAGTATTGTCATGATAGCCACTCCACTAATCGAGTGATTGAAATTTTAATAAGGAAACGATTACGAAGATTCGATGATTAAGAGGAAAGCTCATAACAATCTGTTTTTCTGAAACTTATGCACCTATTTTTTGTATCGGTAGTTTGGACATTTGCGTTAATTTTCATTTATTCAGGAACTACATCGAAGAAATGTGGGTTGAAAAAGAACGTTTAGTAAGTTCTAAACATATCAAACATTTGTCTTAAAATCTATAAATTATAATAACAGATTTCGGCTTAGTTTTATATCTCAAAAAGTCTTTTTATTCTCCTTGTGATATATTTTATAATCGAGTAAACAGTGAAACTTTGTGACAATTTTGTCACAGTGGCGACCTAGATTTGTTTCCGGTATCTTAACTTACTAACTTTACGGCCTGTAAAAGTTCACTACAAAATATAGACAACTCCCATAAGAAGAACCGCGACGCTTGGCAAGGGGATTGGCAAACGCCGTATCAGACACGTAACTAGCCTCTCCTATTTTTGTACATTTATAGGTAGGTTTCCATTTTTGGCTAATCGTTTAGTCGCCTTTTTCGAAATCCTCGTGTGAAAGGGGCATGCAAATTCTTACACGCATATCACACAGTTGCATATTATTTTATTAATCTAAAATTTCAAAACTCAATACTAATATTATAAAAGCTAAAGTAATCGTATCTCACTGTCTGTTTATAGCTGCTAATTGGCTGAATAGAACTTGACACAATTTGGTAAAGAGATATTGCACATCACACTAATGGACAACTTACTATGTATTTACGTTATATATGTATAAATGAATATTTATATACATATGTATGTAAAGTACTAACTACGATTGGCTCACTACCTGTCAAATATAATAATTGATATATCATCTCGCTTTTCTCAATACTGGTATAAACAAACGTCCTGAGAGTTAAGTCCAAAAAGTACCAAAATTTCAACATGCTCATAATGATACACTCTCCCTTACTGGAGAGGCATTAGTTCTGTTATATAGTTTTACTTTTGATTTTCCTCTTTAGTTCTATATTATTAATAGAATAGCGGCGAATTACGGAAGCTTGTTGAGTTTCGTGTTACTTTATTGGATCTTTAACCGTGTGGTTGGGAAGTACTCGTATACTTGTCAACTGTATTTTATATTCAAATTCTAATTTAATCCTTAATGGCAAATTAATTTTTAAAACATACAAAACTTTTTGAAAGTCTTCGAAGAACACTTGTATTTATTGACAAGACCTGTTTCCGACTATCCCGGTTATGGGAATATACTTAATAAACAAATTTTATTCTTAATCGACAGAGTTGTTTGATAATCATTTATTAGTTAATTTGGTCAAGCAAATCCAGTGTGTAAAATAAATATTTTTAAACGCAACAAAATCCGCAAATGATAGTTAATGATTATTATAAAAAAAAATATCTTCACGCAATTCCCAATACAGAGATAGACAGAGGTCTAGTCTAGACAATTAAGTCCCTTTGACCCACCTTCCACCGAAGATATTTTCGGGACAACGTGACAGATGGTGAGCCCGTCGCCGTCTTTATGTCCAAGCCTGCTTATGGTACGAGCCTGCCTCCTGAGGATCGAACTCGGGTCTCTCGACTCGAAATTCCGATCACCCAACCACTCGGCTATCGTGACATCAAATGATTATTATTAATGATTACTATATTTTAATAAAATAAAACAAAAATTAAAATTAATACATATAATAATTAATAACATAAGTCACGATAGCCTAGTGGTTGTGCGGTGAGAATTTCAAGTCGAGAGACCCGAGTTTGATCTCCAGATGGCAGGCTCGTACCAATAGGTTTTTAAGAAACTTATGTACTACACCATGTGGCTTACCAACTGTCACGATATTAAAAACATGTAGTAGTTGATGCTGTTAATAGTGTTGGCACATTGCTATGGTCCTAACACTAGTCGAGTCCTGTATCGTGGGCGTCAGGTAATGCGCCCAGGCAAAAAAAAAAAACAAATTTTACTAACTATTTAAAACGAAATACTGTTAGTCAATTTTAAACATGTTTATTTTTAATTTGCATGATTACAACCAGTAAAGATATTTGCCAATGTAATAACGCAACAGAATATGCAAGGCCATGTCAAATTCCAGACCGCCACAGCTCCTCAGGGAATGGCGACATAGTATCACATAACATGACACTACTTCGGAATGCAGTCTTCGTTAAATAAAAACGATATTTGCAGTAAAAATAGCTTGTTTGAAAGAATTTATAAAATGGCGTATCATAATAATTTAAGTCACGATAGCCGAGTGGTTGGGTGGTCAGAATTTCGAGTCAAGAGACCCGAGTTCGGTCCCCAGGTGGCAGTACCAATGAGTTTTTTAAAAAACTTATGTAAGAATTACATAAGTTTTTTAACCTTACTCATTTAGGATAGTGTTACTGTAGAATTCTCTGAACCTTGATAACCATATAGTTATATGATGCATGTCGATGTACAAATAAAGTACACATATTCTACTAATAACGTCCATGATTCTAGTATAATAAACTTTGGTATGCATCATACGATAATACTCACGAACTAATCTATTGAACGGATAGGCATTAGAAGCAGATTTTTTCTTCAAAAGCAAGGCGTTCCAGAGTATTGCAGCTTGTACCGTAAAAGAGGAGTTATAGTATCCTGTGTTATGTTGAGGATTGTGAATCCTAAGTTTGTTTATATAGCGAGGTGCTCTGTCGTGAGTAGATTGGAGATGTTGAAAGTTATTTCTTAGGTAAGAAGAAGAATTAGGGTTAGTTAATGCAGAATACAACAGAAACAGAAATCGGGAGCTACGCCTATGACGAATGGAAAGCCATTTAGGCTTGGAACGGCCAGAGGAGATATGGTCATATTTACATAGACTGAGATTAAATCTAATACAGTTGTTGAGAAGGCGCTCCAATTTTAGAAGTGAGATGTCTAGGCAATCCTTTCGACCCACCATTCACATTTCACATAGAACAACATAACAGGTGATAAGTCTTAATTTCCAATCCTATAGCCGATTTATAATCCGAAGCCATAAGATATTTGATATTTTATAACACTACACAGATATTTTTCTTTCTCTTTACAGCCTATCAAAAGTACACGGCTGAAAATAAACCTCCTCCAAAAAATACCGCAAAGAACTTTCTCGAACGTCGAATCTCCGCAAAATTTTATAGGTCATCGCTCCATTTTCTTAGACCTCTTGCCCTGCCTCTGTCCAAACGAGGGCACTCAAGAACCCATTTTCCCTAACTAATATCAGGTCGTCCAGCTTTGTGGCCAACCTTTTGCTACTTTAGCGCCTTGATATTAACGGCTGTACAGCAGACAGGTATTCACTGGTCTCATTTCAGTAGGATTTCGTGTGTTGATAACTGGATGGTGAGATGATAAAAATAGCTTCATCGTACCGACATTGACATATTCATAAGGATATACACATATAAAACTAGGCCTCGATTGTAAACATTGACATTCATCATACAAAGAGGAAAACGAACTTGCACCCTTATGTCCAGCCGCACCCTGCCTTCGGATATAACAGTATATCCGAAGGCTGATATAACAGTATATACTACCAAACCAAAGAAAGTAAAAAAAATACTAGATTGCTTTTAACTATTTCATACTGTTTATAACTACAACAAAGCATAAGAGTTTATGCCTGGAGTATTGTACGACGGTAGAATATTTTCTTTCCGACTCAAACCTACGATGTCAAGTTCGTACTATCAATTCATTACGTTATTTTATATTTCGATTTTGAGGTGGTTTTAATTGAACAGTTATTCTTATTTCCATATTGCCTATACCCCTAAGATATTTCCAATTTTAAATATTGAATCTAACGCGTATTTTACTGTAGGAAAACATCACATGTCAAACTGAGAGATAATAATAAAAATATTTCGAAGCTAATATGACATTCGTTTACTCTCATTAAACAGCGAGCTCCAATACTTCATGAAAATTTAAAATAATATCTTTGCCTAAAACTGGGCATTTAGTATTACGTAAGTAGGCTGCTACTTTACTACATCACTTTTTATTTCCTTAAGTTTCCTTGGTTATTACGTTTAATAATGCAAAATTATTTTCTATAACACAAGTCATACTTAATAAAACATAGCCAGTATGCAATCCCGCCTAATCTGAAACTACGTTCCTTTGTCTTTTAGGCCTATTGTGTTCGAACAACGCCCTGAATGACGGTTATAATTAAACAATAGTTACCGCGTAACCAGTGCTATATTAAAATAATACTGGTACGTAATATTGATCAGCTTTTTTCTTTTTAAAGTCACATTATCCAAGTATAGTCACGATAGCCGAGTGGATGGGTGGTCGGAATTCCGAGTCAAGAGACCCGAGTTCGAGCCCCAGGTGGCAGGCTCGTACCATTGGGTTTTTCAAAATATTTTTGTACAAATTATATATCGTTGGCTTGGACATAAAGGCGGCGACGGGCTCACCACCTGTCGCGTTGTCCCGAATATGTCTTCGATGGAAAGTGGGTCGAAGGGACTTAATTTTCAAGACTAGACCTCTGTCTACTCCTGAATTAGGAATTGCGTGAAGATATTAAATTTTTAGTATCCAAGTGCTTAGGTGATGGGGGTTCTAGTCAAGGACCCGAGTTTGATCCCCGGGTGGCAGGCTCGTACCAATGGGTTTTCCAAAAACTTATGTACGAATTATTTCGTTGGCTTGGACCTAAAGACGGCGACGGGCTTACCAGCTGCCTCGTTGTCCCGAAAATATCGCCGGTAGAAGGTGTCTAGTTGCGTTACGTACTGCGAGAAGATATTTATTTATTTTATTTATGTTAAAATCTTGAAGCTTTCGTTTCTATGGCTAAAGTAAATTTTTATAATATGTATTAATTAGTTACTTTGCACCTCAGCTTTGCAATTAGTGACTTTCATTGATCTCATTTTAATGAAATCACCGAAAACGTTTTTATTTTTTTACTACTTATTAGCTATTAAATAAATGAGAAATTTATATAGTTAGACACAAATGGGATTCGAGTCCATGACCTCCTCTGTACCGTCACGTCGCTCTTACCTCGCCTCGAACGTGTTTCGCCTCCGCTCCGGCTAATTTATTTATAATATGGATTTGGTACTCTAAATCCCAGCCCATATTATTATGTAAAGACTCCAAGCTTTTGTTTACTTACGAAAACCTAATCTTGCCACCCTGTAAAATGTCAACTGCAGAACAATGGCCATTCTATAAAGGGGATTTGCTATTATCGCCATGCTACACGTATGTGGTATATGCATAGCAGTACTAATACCAGCTTACACCAGCCTGTGATATCACGCTGTTAAAGGGACATCTCAAAAATCTACTATTAAAATAAAGAAACCATAGTAAAAGTTTGTGTTATTGAATTTCATAAATCAGAAGTCACGATAGCCAAGTGGTTGGGTGGTCGGAATTTCAAGTCTAGAGACACTAGTTCGATCACCAGGTGACAGGCGCGTACCAATGGGTTTTTCAAAAACTTATGTACGAATGATATCGTTGGCTTGGACATAAAGGCGGCGACGGGAATACCACCTGTCACGTTGTGCCGAAAATATCTTCGGTGGAAGGTGGGTCGAAGGGACTAAATTGTCTAGACTGGACCTCTGTCTACCTCTGTATTGAGAATTTCGTGAAGATTTTTTTTTTATAAATCAGAAGTATGATGATTACATTTTTAATAGTAATCTTACAATATTGCTACTATAACCACTCCTTTTTTTTCTCAATTAATACCATGTAGCACTTCAATTCTTATGGACACAAGAAATATCTTCTAAAGACAAATTAATATTTTTGTGCCTTTCGAAATATCAGAAGTATGAACGGATATTAAATCCAGTACTTCCTTTAAAAATATTCACCCATATTTTTGGAGTAGTAGGATATTCTTTCTTCTGGATATTCTTTACTGTATTATTTTGATTTGTTGGTCAACAAAAACCACTAATTGTCTACTAAATGCTATCACAATTACAAAAATAAATGTGATAAGACTCTTATATCCTTACCGGCACGAGAAATCTTCTTGTATACTGTATATTTATGTATTGTGCATTGATTAGCCGACAATAACATGAAACATTAAATTTATAATATCAAAGTTTATTAGGCTGGAAGTTTCGAGTTCAGAGAACTTCTTGACATCTCAGCGTCATTAACAACTTTACAGTAGCGTGCTAAGTCTATGAAGTAATTAATTCAGTTAAATGTCTCTGCTATGATAAATTTACGGTTTACCCAGTCATAAAGTGGAAGTTATCGCATAAACGCAGATTTCTCATTGGCATCGGCACTTAGACCAAGCGAACGTAAATTATGTAAAAATTATTTTCATAATTTTTTAATCTATAAATTTTTTTTTATATTGTTGTTGCATGAATGGGCTGGCTCGACCGGGGAAGTACCACGACCTCACAGAATACCGGCGTGAAGTAGAAGTCTTGTATTTGCTTGTCTATTTTGCAGCCTCTATTATCTTTATTTCGCAGTCTTTATTGCAGCCTCAGCCGTGTTGCTAGTATGTAAATATGTACCTGTTGTTTCCATAGGTGCCGTGAGAAGGGACTATGGGAAAAGCCTTGGCAATGACAATGCCAACCGATAGATCAATCACTATCCGTTAATAAAGCTGACTGAGTATGTACTCCAGGCAACCCACTAAAACTAAAGATATATTACAAAAAGAGTTTAGAATTGCGTGGCGCTCTAACCACCTTTATATTTGTTATTATTGTCATAGTATCGTCGACAATTTTATGTGGTATTCACCCCCTCCCCCAATATTGGGGAACGCATCTGCTAGACCTTTGGTATTGCAGGTATTCTCATGGGCGGTGGTAATCACTTACCATCACGTGAGCCACCTGCTCGTTTGCCTCCCTATTCTATAAAAAAAAGTATCCAAAAACTGTGTAATTCTTCCTATGTCTTTTATCCACTATAAAAAAAAACTTTATATTTTTCTCTATAATTCATTAATTACTCTGGAATACCTTATGGTAATCTCCGTGTGATAACGGCGTAAGAATGTTGCCCTTTCTTCCCGTGGTTGTCGTAAGAGGCAACTAAGGGAAACAACCTTCAATATCGTTATGGCAACCGTTAGATGGCGGGATAACTATCTCTAAAAATATCAGACCAAAGAAATGCCAAAGATGGGCAGCAGCGTCTGAGGTGCAAGTGGTCTGGTACTGCGATCGCCAAACCGCTTGCCAAGCGTGGCGATTATGGCAAATTCTCCCTATGGGAGAGACTTATGTCCTGCAGTGGACTTTAACAGGCTGTTATGTATGTATGCATGTCATGTAATTTGGAATAAGCTGATAATAACTCTAGAAAGTCAAGGTTAGTAATTGACACGTATGAATAAATAAAATGCACTTACATCTACTATCTCGTCATTACTTAATCCTAATTATTTATTACAGGCTTTACAGACTACAATGACTAGCGATAGATCACGACGGGATAAACATTTAGAAGAAAACAGTACTAAAATGTGGAAGACCTGTGACTGACATTATATAAGACGTGAGTTTTCTTTATGGTAGGTGAATTATAATTGTTACAAACTGTGAATATATGTAAATCACCTACATGGTAAGGCTCGAAACTTAGTAAAGGTTCTAATGTACTGAAATTTCTGCTAACTTGCAAACTTGTGTTCTTATTGAAGTTATTAAGCAACGCTATGTTTATTTCTACAGCCATATCTTAATTAGCAATTTATTCTATAAACTATCACGATGGAATAATATTTACAAAAGAAAAATTACTTTATTTACAGGAAAAATATTGTTTTAATGGCCTA
Organism: Sericinus montela; assembly: GCA_029286605.1. Lineage (NCBI taxonomy): Eukaryota > Metazoa > Arthropoda > Insecta > Lepidoptera > Papilionidae > Sericinus > Sericinus montela. Next base: position 7,370,805 of record JAGSMR010000030.1, on the reverse strand, counting down.
TACCAGGAGCCTCATTTTCCACAACTGAATGAAAATATGATTTGTGTTTTACGACCCAATGTTTGTCTAGCTTTTGTCCGCAATATCATTGACATGTATAAATTGTTTAAAGGCTTTCACAGGCTCTGTTTAAACCTTTGAATTATGGTTTTGAAAAAACTCATTGGTTGCGATCGATTTCGCGGCAACATGCTGGAAACAAATTCGTCTCTTGATCACTCGAATTTCGATCACGTAACTACACTGCTATTGTGAATATTTACTATATTGTATACGTAATTTTTTTATTACAAATTGAAACTATTATGTAAAATAAACCAGTGTAGTCTAGGCTAGACATTCTAGCCTAGGCGGACAAAACCGCAATATCATTGACGTGGCCTAAAACTGTAAATTTTTTAAAGGCTATCACAGACTCTGTTTACACGTTTGAATTATGGTTGAATGGTTTTGAAAAACCTCATATTGTCTAGATTAAACCTCTATCTACCTAGACTGGGCCTTATATTGGCAATTTCTTGAAGATATTTTTTTTTATATAAGAAAGTTTGCGCTTCGGCTTTATTGGATGTTGTACCCCGTCGATGCACCCAACACGAATAATTCTTACTAATAATTCTTAAGAATAAACACATTACGGCTTTGCTCGCCGTTTTATTTTCTTTACAAAATCGCCACGAGATTTAAAAACGATTTAAATCATTGTACTCGTGTACTGGGAGATGGGTATACAAATAAGCAAAATGATTATATAGAAATTTCAGGCAGCAAATTTTCCTGATAGTAAATTAACAAAGAATAATTGTAATAACACTCATAAATTGCCAAAGCTTCGTTTTATTTTCGCTAGTGTAAGAATCTATTATTCTCAAATAGCGGACGTGCTTTCAACAGCTTTTGTTAGATTATTGGAAAAATACCTTGGTCGGATTCTCCTTTATTAATATTTATGACGCTGCGTCTTTTTGTTCGGCTCATTTTTGTCATAATGCTCAAGGACGTTTTGCATCTTTACGACTGATAATATGAACTGATTATTACTATTTTTATCAAACTAAAAAATAATATAAAAAGTAGCAGTCATGAAGTGTGAACCAGCAAATATATGCAATCATTGATTTTTTATTCTATATTTATTTTATAAAAACTATATATACAATATTAAAACGACCTAAAATAGTGAAACAACCTTCAATATCGTTATGGCAACCGTTAGATGGCGGGATAACTATCTCTAAAAAATATCAGACCAAAGAAATGCCAAAGATGGGCAGCAGCGTCTGAGGTGCAAGTGGTCTGGTACTGCGATCGCCAAACCGCTTGCCAAGCGTGGCGATTATGGCAAATTCTCCCTATGGGAGAGACTTATGTCCTGCAGTGGACTTTAACAGGCTGTTATGTATGTATGCATGTCATGTAATTTGGAATAAGCTGATAATAACTCTAGAAAGTCAAGGTTAGTAATTGACACGTATGAATAAATAAAATGCACTTACATCTACTATCTCGTCATTACTTAATCCTAATTATTTATTACAGGCTTTACAGACTACAATGACTAGCGATAGATCACGACGGGATAAACATTTAGAAGAAAACAGTACTAAAATGTGGAAGACCTGTGACTGACATTATATAAGACGTGAGTTTTCTTTATGGTAGGTGAATTATAATTGTTACAAACTGTGAATATATGTAAATCACCTACATGGTAAGGCTCGAAACTTAGTAAAGGTTCTAATGTACTGAAATTTCTGCTAACTTGCAAACTTGTGTTCTTATTGAAGTTATTAAGCAACGCTATGTTTATTTCTACAGCCATATCTTAATTAGCAATTTATTCTATAAACTATCACGATGGAATAATATTTACAAAAGAAAAATTACTTTATTTACAGGAAAATATTGTTTTAATGGCCTATACCAGGAGCTTCATTTTCCACAACTGAATGAAAATATGATTTGTGTTTTACGACCCAATGTTTGTCTAGCTTTTGTCCGCAATATCATTGACATGTATAAATTGTTTAAAGGCTTTCACAGGCTCTGTTTAAACCTTTGAATTATGGTTTTGAAAACTCATTGGTTGCGATCGATTTCGCGGCAACATGCTGGAAACAAATTCGTCTCTTGATCACTGAATTTCGATCACGTAACTACACTGCTATTGTGAATATTTACTATTTTTAGAAAACTTATGTTCAGCATTTAAATATACACGGCTGATGAATTCATGAATTAATAATTAGCGTGTTAAAAATTCACGATAGCAGAGTGATTGGGTGATCAAAATTCGAGTAAAGTTCCAATGAGTCTTTTCAAAATTTATGTAAGATTTAAATCCTCACATTTACGTTGTCACAACCACATTTTACGTTGTTTCAAAATAAGCCCTGGTGAAATGTGGGTCGAAAGGACTAAATTGTCTAGACCGCTGGTTGACCCCATCTAGGGATTTTTTTATAAAATATTAAATTAATATTTTTACTCCTTTCCCAATACCGGGGTAGACAGAGGTCTACATAATTAATTCCTTTCGACTAACCTGCAACCGAAAATATTTTTTTGACATTTTCATTTTTTTATTTGCAAGTAATATGATAATTAAAGATGTTAAAACTATACATATATGTCAATCATATTTCGCCATGTTGACTTGCCAATACTTTAGGAGATATAAATAATAAATAAATATCTTCACGCAACTCCCAATACGGGGTAGACAGAGGTCTAGTCTAGACAATTAAGTCCCTTTGACCCACCTTTTTTTAGGAGAACTATAGAATATTTTTAGGAAGACTATAGAATTTAAAATACTTAATTTTAATAGATAAGCATTTAATAAACATTAATAATATCTAAATCACACTCAAGAAAAATTATAAATTAATGTCATCATCATCATCATGCATGAGGATAAAAAAATAAGTAGCAATAATACTTATAGTGTTCGGTGAAATACGGTGTCAGAATCGACCATTTCCTGTCATCCGTTGGTGTCATAAGTTGCAACTAAAGGGCACGGTTTAAAAGTGGCATTGGTTAGCAACAGATGGCGGGACAGCCTACGGCAGACTAAAATGAAACAAACCAGCGACGAATAGCAGCGTATAAGATGCACATTATCTGGTACTGCTTTCCCCAACCCGCTATCCAAGCGTGACGATTATGAAAAATTCTCCTTACGGAAGAGACCTACGTGCTAAAGTGAAATTATTTAGGCCGTTAAATAAGTAAAGTCAATTATTTAAAAACAAAAGCAGGATAAACAGTGTAATATATAGCCACGCTCGACTAGAGGATTGTCGAGCGCAGATTTATGGTACACATCTTTATCTTAGACATTGCTGCCGTCGCCTTTTTGCTTATATTGTTCTAGTATTTGTTTAAGATGTTTGTCCCGCCATCTGTCGATAGCCATTGATATTGTTAAGGCTTTCCTCGTAGTCGCTCCTTACGACCCACACATTCTTAAGCCGATACCACCACCGTTTTATGTAATCAAATTCGAACACATATACTTGAAAATACTAAATATACAAGTGTTTTTTGTTACTAAGATATTTGATTAAGATTTTATTACAATGTCTTGGGTTTTACAAAGTGACTCTTTGATCTCCGTTCCCCGTTGTTTATCGGAACGAAGGGAGTCGATTTACAAATTAATGACTACACTTTCTTCTTTGTGAGATTTATAAAATACATTAAAGCTGTTACTGAAATTTTTCTCTGTAATTGCGTAATTGCTAATGACAGGTCCTAAAATAACAGTTATTTTTATATTAACGTCCTTTATCTTATTATTAATTAAAAATATGGTAACAAAAATAATGATAGCCAAAGTGTATAGTAATGGTTAAGAAATTTATATAATAAATTATGAATACGATTGCCCAACCATCTTGCCATGCGTGCCCATTTTAACCTAATCCTCCTTGTGGTAATTATCTTGCAGTACTCTTACATGCTGCTATGTATGTATGTACGTACGTCTATCATTATACGGAATTTTATTACAAACCAAAGTAACTTTACTTTAATTTACATCTTTTTAGTTGTGCACATGAATTATTGTAGCATTTTTGTACAGAAGAAACTTCAATGAAGATTGACAAAAGTATTTATTTCAGGTTGAAAACGAACAACAATAAAGAACAGAAGGTTCTTTTTGCATTCTGTTAGGAACATATATAGTAATATACTACGAAGCATTTTCTATTATTATCCTTACAAATGTTTTACATAATACAAACTACAATTAAGTCATAATTATTTATTTATGTAGCATATATGTATGAATAGCCCTTTACCACTGTATTGGGTCTTGAGAGCTTATAATTTATTTATCGTTAAGGACGTTCGTTCGTTTCTTCGCTTGGGACTAACATTAGTAAACTCGCTAGGGCAAACGGGCTTATCTCATTACTTAAGAATATACCATACCCTTCAGTGTCATACGGGGTGGCTAAAGGGTAGCAAATGATGAAAACATAGAATTTAAAATACTTAATTTTAATAGATAAGCATTTAATAAACATTAATAATATCTAAATCACACTCAAGAAAATTATAAATTAATGTCATCATCATCATCATGCATGAGGATAAAAAAATAAGTAGCAATAATACTTATAGTGTTCGGTGAAATACGGTGTCAGAATCGACCATTTCCTGTCATCCGTTGGTGTCATAAGTTGCAACTAAAGGGCACGGTTTAAAAGTGGCATTGGTTAGCAACAGATGGCGGGACAGCCTACGGCAGACTAAATGAAACAAACCAGCGACGAATAGCAGCGTATAAGATGCACATTATCTGGTACTGCTTTCCCCAACCCGCTATCCAAGCGTGACGATTATGAAAATTCTCCTTACGGAAGAGACCTACGTGCTAAAATGAAATTATTTAGGCCGTTAAATAAGTAAAGTCAATTATTTAAAAACAAAAGCAGGATAAACAGTGTAATATATAGCCACGCTCGACTAGAGGATTGTCGAGCGCAGATTTATGGTACACATCTTTATCTTAGACATTGCTGCCGTCGCCTTTTTGCTTATATTGTTCTAGTATTTGTTTAAGATGTTTGTCCCGCCATCTGTCGATAGCCATTGATATTGTTAAGGCTTTCCTCGTAGTCGCTCCTTACGACACACACATTCTTAAGCCGATACCACCACCATTTTATGTAATCAAATTCGAACACATATACTTGAAAATACTAAATATACAAGTGTTTTTTGTTACTAAGATATTTGATTAAGATTTTATTACAATGTCTTGGGTTTTACAAAGTGACTCTTTGATCTCCGTTCCCCGTTGTTTATCGGAACGAAGGGAGTCGATTTACAAATTAATGACTACACTTTCTTCTTTGTGAGATTTATAAAATACATTAAAGCTGTTACTGAAAATTTTCTCTGTAATTGCGTAATTGCTAATGACAGGTCCTAAAATAACAGTTATTTTTATATTAACGTCCTTTATCTTATTATTAATTAAAAATATGGTAACAAAAATAATGATAGCCAAAGTGTATAGTAATGGTTAAGAAATTTATATAATAAATTATGAATACGATTGCCCAACCATCTTGCCATGCGTGCCCATTTTAACCTAATCCTCCTTGTGGTAATTATCTTGCAGTACTCTTACATGCTGCTATGTATGTATGTACGTACGTCTATCATTATACGGAATTTTATTACAAACCAAAGTAACTTTACTTTAATTTACATCTTTTTAGTTGTGCACATGAATTATTGTAGCATTTTTGTACAGAAGAAACTTCAATGAAGATTGAAAAAGTATTTATTTCAGGTTGAAAACGAACAACAATAAAGAACAGAAGGTTCTTTTTGCATTCTGTTAGGAACATATATAGTAATATACTACGAAGCATTTTCTATTATTATCCTTACAAATGTTTTACATAATACAAATTACAATTAAGTCATAATTATTTATTTATGTAGCATATATGTATGAATAGCCCTTTACCACTGTATTGGGTCTTGAGAGCTTATAATTTATTTATCGTTAAGGACGTTCGTTCGTTTCTTCGCTTGGGACTAACATTAGTAAACTCGCTAGGGCAAACGGGCTTATCTCATTACTTAAGAATATACCATCCCCTTCAGTGTCATACGGGGTGGCTAAAGGGTAGCAAATGATGAAAAACATATAATTTCGAATATATAATCATAAGCAAAACATTACGAACCACCAAAATGACTATAGATATCAAATCAAATTTATCTATATAAGTAATATATTACAATTAGTAAATACATTACATCCATCAAAGTCACGACAGCCGAGTGGTTGGGTGGTCGGAATTTCGAGTCAAGAGACCCGAGTTCGATCCCCAGGTGGCAGGCTCGTAACAATGAGTTTTTCAAAAAAAAAACTTTTGTACGAATTATATCGTTGGCTTGGACATAAAGACAGCGACGGGCTCACCACCTGTCACGTTGTCCCGAATATCTTCGGTGGAAGGTGGGTCAGAGGGACTAGACCTCTGTCTACCCCTGTATTGGGAATTGCGTGAAGATATTTATTTATTTTATTCATTACATCCATCGATCGTCATTTTTTAAACTACCAATAAAAATACCAAGCATCTGTTGGTACGATCATCTCGAAGGTGCCAGCTAAGCTAAATGACGATAATAGAAATAATGAGGGCAGATATATTTTTAAGCCAATATTCCGCGCATTATCTGTCGAATTCCAGCTCATAGTCACAGATTTTACGGAATTTAGGGCAAATTTACAATAATCAATGGTTAAAACTTTCGTGAGACATTATTAATTAAATAGTTAAAAACGGATTGCAGAGAATGGCCTCATTTGCGACGCCTCACATTATATTAGGTTCGACAAGGTGAATGTGTTGGACCGCGAAAAGAACTTTGTAGCACGAAACCTCTTGGAAGCTATCGAAATCGACCGTCGTCTTAATTTTAGTAGAGACTAGGGGTGGGCCCTGCCGCCAACTTGGAAACCCGTATTATTAAACGCGACGCGTAATAAGAATAATAGTGCTGTTAATAACGTAGTGGATATTGTGAGTACATTTTGTGCGTCCCTAAACTCAATCAATTACATAAACGCCTCGCCCTCGCCATGTTCTTCGTCACCGCCGGCACAGCACGCGCCCCTACCCTGTCGAGCCGCGCGATACGCACTCAGGCTCGCGCGAACTCATTCCACTCACCCTGATGAAGGACCTCTGATAGGTCCGAAACTAGGCGGTACCAACACTTATTATTATAAAGTCAGTTAGCCGTTTTTAACTATTTGATTAATAGTCAATGGTTTTTAAAATCCTTTAGTAATTACCATGTAAATTTAATATTTGAAAAATATATGTTTGAAAAAGTAAGAGAATTAAATTTGCCTGAATTCCAAATTTAATTTCATGACCGAAATAATATATTTTATGTGACGTTTGAATCGTACAGAGAATTATCTCGCTTCTGGCTGTCTGGGCAAATAACTTAGGCGCTGACCTGCTTTATTAAACTTTTTTTTTCTTTAAACTTAAATTTTATTTTTACTACAATGCTTAAAAACAAAATGTTCTCATCTAAAACATCATTTATAGATTAAAATTAAAGGATAACTATTTATGTATATATATTATAGAGTATTAATTTTATTTAATCCTTTCCGAATAATAAGAAATGAATCTCAAATATAACTTACGAACTCCATAAGTTATAAATGACGTATTAAATGACATAAACTATAATAAAACAGTACACAAACAACAAAAATGTCAACAAAATCGCTTAACTGATTTTGATTTTAAGTATTCTATATAGAATTATTTTTTCTGTGGGAAATTAAAGGATCCTGCGGAAACTTAGATAAAACGTCTCCCGGCGACGACTACGTCTAGTCGCCGGGAGAGTAAAATACGAAATAAAACGAGTAAAAACTTTTACAAAAATACAATCCTGTTATTTAATCTAATAATTTACGAGAAGGCTAAAACAAAATACACAGTGTCATTTAAAAACTCTTAAAATATTTATATATTGCCAGGGTTGCTTTGTGGACATAGTATAGCCACCGAAATGTTACAAATCCCTTGTTCAGGTGCAGACCGCAGACCGCATGTCAGTCGTCCTATAACAATTCGGGTCGTTATCTGAACAACAACGTTGTTTGTTGTTTTAGTAACAAATTACTGTGCTATTAAGTTGACTCAATTTTTTAAGAATAAAATATGAATGACATATCAATAGCAATAATCACTTACTTACCCTACGGCTTGTTCAAGAACATTTAAGGAATAGGATTTGTACGTAAGGACTCGTCGTAATCACCACGCTTGATGAGTAGATTGGCGATCGCAGTATATTTGATATCTCTTATCTTAGACATTGCTAAGAAAGATTAAAGACTGTGAAATAGCCTTTAGTTGATAAAAAAGTTGATGATCTCATGTCATTTTCATCAAAATAAAATGCTAGGGCAATATCTTTATCGAATTTTATACGTTGAAAGTTATCTCATTTTGAAAATGTAGAACATGGCATAATGTTGGTTGCGGTTGATAAGAACTTGATTAATAGTACTCGTGACGTACCTCCATAAGTAATGTGCTTTTTAGTTGCCTTATAATCTCAACCCGCAAAAGCAATAGCCTAATTTTTATAAAAAAAAATTGTATTAATTTTGTCACTTGTTTATTTAGTTATTAATGAAGTTTGAAGAAAAAATCACGTCATCAGCCAGTGACAAGAAGTCATTTCAAATGGATAATTAAGGCACTAGTAATATTTAAGTGCCGTATGGTAACGGCTTAAATACCACTCCCATTTCTAACCGTGAGTGTCGTTATAAAAGACAAAGGGATAAGTTTTGAAAAAAACATCGGCTACCGACAGACAGCCGGATAACCATCTCGAAAAATACTAGACCAAATTTCATTAGAACGAGGACGAGCAGTAGCGTTACGGGCACGGATAATGACAATTCCTGAACTACCTGATAATTTGCAGAATATTAATAACCAAAATTATATAAAAATTGTATAAAAACCAAAATTATATAAAAATATTATATGAAATATTGTTATATAATTTTGTATAATTTTGTTTAACAGTCACGACAGCCGTGTGGTTGGGTGATTGGAATTTCGAGTCAACAGACCCTTGTTCGATCCTCAGATGGCAGGGCAATGGGTTTTTTCAAAAACTTATGTACGAATTTATCGTTGGCTTGGACATTGAGACGATGACGGGCTTACCACCTGTCACGTTGTCCCGAAAATATCTTCGGTGGAAGGTGGACCAACGGGACTTAATTGTCTAGACTAGACCTCTCTCTACCCCTGTATTGGGAATTGCGTGAAGATATTTGTTTTTTAATTTTGTAATTCCATTTCTTTAAAAAGCCCATATTGATATAATTATATGTTATTTAGCGAGGTCATAAGCATTGTGGTTAAGTAATGTGAGTATATCATTTAAAAATGATACATAAATAAATTACTAAGGGAGGGGACTATAATCTAAAGCATTATGTAAATATTACATATTTAATATATATTATTAGTTTATTTATTTGCTTCTAAAGTAGACATTTTCGTTCTTTGTTTCCAAATATTCCGCCTATTTATATGAATAACTTGATTAGAAATATTACTTTAACAAAGCCTTTAGTATGAAAATATTAGCGACATTTCATTCATTCGTACTACTCTTGCATCAGAATTAGTTAATTGGTCTGTTGACCTTTTTCAAGAGGTTAATAGAGTTTAACATGAAAATTTCATTTAGTTCTTTGGTTATTTGGCCAATAGTGTTCGGGGCAATGATTCAAGTCGTTTAAAGAACATCTTCATCAAGCTCTTTGCTTGTCAGTGTAGGGATGCCAGTAACTTCGATAGCTTTGATTTAGGAATAAATTAAAACTGTGGAAATATTTATGATGCCGAATATATGCTACTATGTTGAAAAGTTAAGATATAAAATTAAATTTGAATTCAAACAAGTAAAAATATATTTTACGCCATTCCTAAAACAGGGGTAGACAGAGAAGAGACCTCTGTCTACCCAAATTAAGTCCTTTCCCAATTAAGTTCTGCAGTAAGACCTTTTGACCCACCTTCCACCTAAAAAATTTTTGGGACAACGTGACAGGTGAGCCTGACGCCTCCTTTACGTCCAAGCCAACAATATAATTCGTACATAAGTTTTTTGAAAAAATCCACCTGAGGATCGAACTCGGGACACTTGACCTGAATTCTGATCACCCAACCACTCGGTTATCGTTACTTTTTACTATATGAAATATATATTTATATTATTTGTTTATGAATAATGTGACAGGAATATAGTTAAATTCCAAAAGGGTTTACATAAGAGGGTCAAAGTTTTAACAAACAATAATGTTTCCACCATTTCTCGAAGATTTAATTTTCTCAAACCATAAAATTTTTTCGTAAGTACCTTAAAATCTCATGTATATTTCCAAAAGCACAATAAAAAGTTTCACGCTAATGTCAGATGTATTAATGGTTATTGTTCCTTCTTTGATGTGAAAACTTAGCTCCATGTGTTCGAAAAACATTTGAAACACATCAATTCATACTTATAAACATGTGAGTAACTGTTGTACGGTTAGAGCGAAAGAATATACGACTCCTTCTTTTTCCGTGGGCGTTGTAGTCATTTCCGTCGATCTTACATTCAGTTAGTGTTTCTTCACCTTTGAATAAGGAAAAATAATAAATATCTTCACGCAATTCAGGGGTAGACAGAGGTCTAGTCTTAACAATTAAGTCCCTTTGACCCACCTTCCACCGAAGACAAAGTGACAGGTGGTGAGCCCATCGCCGTCTTTATGCCCAAGCCAACGATATATTTCGTGCATATGTTTTTAAAAAAACCCATTGGTACGAGCCTGCCACCTGGGGATCGGACTCGGGTCTCTTGAATTGAAATTCCGTCCACCCCACTCGGCTATCGTGATTTTTACAATTTTGAAGTACAGTAAATTTTACATAATAACTAAAACAGATGACGTTAAAATTAATGAAAAACAGACTGTGTGCACTTGATGACTCTAGACAGTATGGTCCTAGAGTCATCAAGATGCATCAAGTGCATTAAGATGCAATCGCAGCATCAAATGCTGCTGTCCGTCAACGGTCTGCTGAATTGTTGATCTGGAATATCTCGAAACGATGATCTCTTTATACGATTTTATGTCCTTCGTTTAGTGATCTTTTACGATATCTACGGATAGATATGACTAACTCCATGAACCATGTCTTACATGCCGATTTCGGGGACCTCAAATTTGGGGTTGCCCACTTTCGAACCGAGGGTTCGATTCCCGCATGGGTCAAAGTAGAATACCACTTTTTATACATTGTCTCCGGTCTGGGTTTTACCTTCGTTGTTTCTGATACTATAATATAATTTAGGATCGTAGCAATGTATGTAACGTTATCGTTATACAAGTATATGTATATTTTTTGTAGGATGGTAAAAGGATCACCTGTCACGTTGTCCCACAATAAGCTCCTGTCGAGTGTTGGTAAGAATGCAGGACTAAACTTTTGTTACCAGAAATAACGGAACGGGTCGCGAACATCTTGTCTGATAAGAGATATAAAACACTTTTTAATATTAACTTATAAGTAACATAAAATAAAATATCCATTCCCAATGCAGGGGTAGAAAGAGGTATAATCTAGGCAATTTAGTCCCTTTGACCCACCTTCCATCGATGATATTTTTTAGGGACTAAAATGGTGTGGCCGTCACCATCTTTATTTTTAAGCCAACGATATAATTCGTACATAAGTTTTTGAAAAAACCTATTGGTTTGAGGCAGCCACCTGGAAATCGAACTCGGGTCTCATGGCTCGAATTCCGGTCACCCTACCACTCAGCTATCGTGACGTCTAAAAATCACTTAGATAAGAATATTGTGAGATCTACTAATAGACTTTACTAAGAAAATAGTAAAAAATTTTCTTAAGTAAATTTCGTTGTAATTGTATCGATTGCGAATCAGTTAAACGAGCGTAGAACCAGGTTAAAAAACTTTTTCCCGTTAATTATTCATCGCATCAGCGTTTGTATACGTTATTTTGACGAAATGTTAATTTAAATCTATATTTGGTGTGAGTACAAATTATCTATAATGTCATAAATATGTATTAAGAAGAAACTAAATGGCTGACAAAGTCCAGATGGAGCGGACACCTATGACCAGCCATCATCATATTGTGCCGGCCATAGATTCCTTTCGATTCACCATTAGTGGCCAAGCGATGGTTAGTATACCACCGCCACGATGTGGCGAGGATACATCTTGGGTATGCATTTGTAAGTAAATTGTTGTAAGTAGTAGTTAGTAGTTGGTAAGTTGTTACACCCGAGTTACAAGTGATGTTTTTCTTTGACCCTCCTTCCACCGAAGATATTTTCAGGACAACGTAAATGGTGGTGAGCCCGTCGCCGTCATTATGTGCAAGCCAACGATATGATTTGTACATAAGTTTTTGAAAAATCCATTGTTACGAGCCTGCTACTTGGGAATCGAACTCCGACAACCCAACCACTTTATTTGTCTGATTTAGGGTTTCGATAGCCATATCGTGCCCCTAAATCCCCTTAATGCCTATTTTATGTATCATCTTTGATATTATTTAAGACCATGACCAAATGGCAGAGTTAAACCAGGTTTCGGACCTAAAACTTTTACGCAATTAGCGGTATATACAGGGTGGGCCATGAATTAGTTAACATTTGAAAAAATCGTATAAAAAAACCATTTAACATATTTTAGAAATCGTTTATTTACGAGAAAACTAATTAGCTGTTCTTAATTTTTTTTTAAATTATTTCGTCTAAATGACCACCGTTTCGCTTTTTGCACTCATCTAAGCGAGTCCTGAAGTTTTCGAATACTCTTCTGCAAAGAGACCGCGAGATCGCCGACATCTCTTCGATGATTTTTTCTTTAAGTTGACGCAGTGTATTCGGTTTATCAATGTAGATACGACTCTTTAAATAACACCATAAAGAGAAGTCTGCTGGGGATAGATTTGGACTTCTGGGTGGCCATGGGATGTCACCCCGTCTGGATATCTGCTTTTCCGGAAACATGTCTTTGACCACCGGCAAGGACTCGTTCGATGTGTGACACGTGGCTCCATCTTGTTGAAACCATGTGGTACAATTATAGCCAGCAAATTCCAGTAGCATCGGTGCTAAGAACTCCCGTAACATTTTCACATACTCGGCAGAATAACCAGTAACTGAACGGCCACGAGAATCTTCAAAAAAGTAAGGTCCGATGATTCTTTTTGCCAAAATTGTAGCCCATACTGTTACCTTAGGAGAGTGAAGTTGCCTCTCATGTTTAGCTTTAGAATTTTCGCTGCTCTAATTCTGTTTGTTTACATGTCCATTTAGATGGAAATGGGCTTCGTCAAAAAATAAGATGTTGTGAAAATTACTGAAACATTGTTTCGGCATATGACTTACGCAAATTTAAATCATTAGGGTTTAGTTCTTGCACTAGCTGGATCTTATATCGATGTAATTTCAAATCTAATTTCAAAATACGGTTTAATGATGTGCGGGATAATCCTAATTCAACTGAACGTTTGCGTGTCGATAAATCTGGATCACATCGAACAGAAGCGGAAATTTGCTGCACGTTCTCTTCGCTCCGAGAAGTCCGTGGGCCGCCGGTTTGTTTCACATTTAGTGTAGATCCCGTCTCTTCGAACTTCTTCACCCATTTCTTTATTAAAGGAGCACTGGGACACCGACTTAAGTCGTGTAAACCATATTCAACGCGAAATAAGCGTCTCACAGTAATGAGCGAAAAGTCGTTTAAATAAAACTGTTTCACGCAGTACGCTTACTGCGTGAAACAGTTTTATTTAAACGACTTTTTGCGGCCCCGTGAAGGGATCCATTACGACTAAATTTCCAAGAAGCGAGCTAGTGCCCCCGCCCGCGCCCGCGCCCCGCGAGGCAATAGTTTGCGCGGTAACTTACATTTAAATGTTAACGAATTCTTGGCCCACCCTGTATTATCACTATAGATGAGACCTACACCCATCAGTGGACTTTTACAAGTCTTTATATATTTAAGTCACGATAGCCGAGTGGTTGGGTGGTCGGAATTTCGAGTCAATAGACCCGAGTTCGATCCCCAGTTGGTAGGCTCGTACCAATGGGTTTTTCAAAAAACTTATGTACGAATATCGTTGGCTTGGACATAAAGACGGCGACGGGCTCACCACCTGTCACGTTGTCCCGAAAATATCTTCGGTGGAAGGTGGGTCGAAGGGACTTGATTGTCTAGACTCGACCTCTGTCTACCCCTGTATTGGGAATTGCGTGAAGATATTTTATTTATTTTATTTATATATTTATGTAATGCAATTTAATAATGCGTTTAATCAATAACGTTTTAACTGCCCGCTAGCATAGTTGGTACTGAACCTGCCTGAAACTTAGGGTTGCGGGGTCGAAAGTTATTAGGGACAAAAAGCGCCAAAGAATTGTATCACAAATGTACAATGGATATTTATACATGATGGATGGATAGTTATAAATGTTTCTACGTATTTCTCATTATATTTCTATATACGGATATATAAAAGCACTTTAGCTCCACTCAGTCACCAAGACACAGGAATTCCAAGTTTTTTATTGCATGAAGTACGTGATTTTTCGAATTTTTATTATTATTCTAAAACTTAAATCAATATCCAGCAAGGACTAGCTACAGTTATATCTAACAAAAAAAGGAAAGGATAATGATTGTGAACGGGAATTCGATGGTTTCCCATGTCGGACGTCCACGCTATTATACCATTCTCTTTATATTACTCACATTAGTCTGTCCGTAACATTCGTGCAAGTTTAACTACTTTGCGCATTTGTTCGGAGTTTAGACCATTACGAATAAGTGTGATTGACAGTTAAGAATGTATGAAGTAATTCGTAGCCTTTGTTATGGTAATAGTGATAATATATTACTTTATTCCGTTAGAGGGCACTCGCATTTTCAGTATTTAATAGAATTATTCTTTTAAACTGCGGAAGATAGGCCACATAGTATTTAATAGAATATTGATATATAGTATGTATATAGATCCACGATAGCAGAGTGGTCGGGTGATTGGAATTCGAGTCAACAGAACCGTCTTCAATCCCCGGGTGGTATAAGAGATTGTGGTGGTGAGATTATTACATAAAATTAAATGAGAGCAACGAATCATGCTAATGCTATTAATTAAGCAACTACTAATTAACAACAAAGACATCATTACACCACGGGCAATAAGAAACGAAAATACAAATAAAGATATCTCGATATTCGCTTTCGAACAGAACAAGATGGTTTCATTACGTAAGCAAGTTATAATCCAATATAACACGACCTCTATGAATGAACGTCGGATAGTGGATAAATTGGTTTTTTTGTTTCGTTAACACGATTGTAATGAAGCAGACCACCGGTAAGTGGTAAGGGTACTTCACTGAGCATAGTTCAAATTTTCAGTTCAGGGTTATTTGAAGAACATAAAGTATAAGACCCGTTACCTACTAAAATCTGCCACTATATTTGGCCGAAGGTCGATACCTTCGTTAGATGATACCTGCAATGAATGGCATTGTGGTTTTATTTATTTCAAGACATTTATTTCAACTGAATATGACAAAATAGTTGCGTCAGTGGCAAGAAAGTTAATCTACAATGTGTAAGAGGTAATCTCCGGAACTAATGATTTCTATGAGTTCCTCTATAAATACATTATATCATACCTGAGACCTGAATAAATAAATTTTAATGAAACATAAATGTTTTAGTGTTTTAGAAAATGTTTTAGTTTACACAGGACTATGCAGAGGTCTATACAAAGAAGTACTTTCGACGCAATTTATACCGAAACTTATTTAGGACTACGTGACAGATGGTGAACCTATGGCCGTCTTAGTGTATTAATAATTTGTACAAAAATAGTTTGTAGCTGTAGGTCACGCAAACTGAGTCGTAAAACAAATTGGTATAAATAAAGAAAAGTAGCTATTAATTACATATATCTATCTATCTTCACGCACAATCCCTGACGGGGTAGCCAGAGAGAACAGATCGCCAAGTGTCACGATCCCTACATACTTCTTTCGCTTCTTTCAGATTCATCATCTTCTTCATACATGCACGTCTAGGTATCCGAGTACTCTTGACCCTCCTCTCTTCGAGCAATTTGCTCACATGGTCTTCGAAAGTTAATCTCGGTCTACCTCGACACCTTTTAATATTAAATTTCGCGCTATATATTTTCTTCACCATTCGGTCTTCACTCATTCGCTCAACGTGCCCAAACCATCGAAGCACGCCCTTATCTATTTTTGAGACAAGGTCATCTTTCAAACCTGCCATATTGCGAATCTCTTCGTTTCGCTTTCGGTCGGCCATGGTAAGGCCGCACATTTTACTCGGTGTTTTGAAATGTAATATTAAATGTTAATGATTTATTAGCTTATTTACGCCGCACTACAGCACACGCTAAGTTTAATCTCATTTGGATTAATGATAAGAGATACCTTATTTTCTATTCTGGTTAGCCCGATTTACCCGGAATTCGGGTTCGAATCTAAGTTCTTATAGTTAGAATAAAACATGTAAAAAATTATGTAATTAAAAAAAATAACAGTATTATGCTAATTTACTGCAGATATCTTTTCATTAAATATCGGACACATCGAGCTAATAATAATTTTTCATTATCATAATTACATAATTATTAATAAAAAAGAAAATCCCAAGTCTACGTTTCACATAAGCTTATTCTTGACTTTTCCTTCTACTGTCATAGTATTCGAAAGTGAATTAGTAACAGCCACATTAGTTAACACAGGCACTTAAATAACAAGTAATTTTAAAAAAAATATGTAGTGAATGATAAATAAAAATAAAAACATGAAGCTCTCGGATGGACGCAGCACTTTATGTTTTGCAGTCTGTTATTATAGACCGGTAACTGTGCTGAAATACGATACAGCCGGTAAAACATAATAATGCTTATCTCTACTTTGTCTACCTACTCCTAAAACATTTTAAAAATTGTATATTTTATTCTTATTAGCATTTCAGATAATCTGCCGCATGTTTTTATTTGGCGTACACCCGCCTACGCGGGACAAGAAAAACATACGAAAAGTGATGATATTTGGCGCATGTATTCATAATTATTTCAGCTGTCGAATACGTTACTGCCTTTCGCCTGACTGTGATTTTTTTGTAGTTTTAGCGAGTTTGTCTAGCACAGACATAAATTATATGTTTACATACATAAATTTATGCGTTGGTATCTCGTAAATACTCGGAAACGATTTTGACAATATGTTGTTTTTAGTTACACAAAAATCAATCAAACCAGTATCTAAAGTGCGAAATGTCTAATAGAGCGATTGCGCGTGGCGATTGTGGCCATTCAACCCTTACAGGAGAGTCCTGTATCCTGCAATGGGCTTTTGCATACCGTTAGGTTTGCATGGTAGTATCTCTGACAAAATGCACATACACATAAAAACTTAACTAACTCTTATCATATATTTAGTAAAGCATCATAAACTATTGAAGACATGTGATGCTTGGTCGGCGAAGTACTTTTACCAGATATATACAACAGTGATTTGTTTGTTCTAAGTTGCGCGCTGCTTGTAGTAAACAGTATGCATATTTTCATAGTTCTGAAGCATTAAAAACAGACAGCTAGTCACCAGGCTGTTGTGTTTTACCGAATATTGTATGGATTAATGTACGCTGCGGATTGTCACTGGATAACGAAGTTTCGATATCAAGACAGTTACTGTCATTTTCATTATTTCTGTTTTGTTTACTTTCCCTTTCATCTGGACTAATAAAATCAATACAAAGTTTGACTATTTCTTAAATATATCAATATTTAACTATCTAACATCTTCTTTACGTTAGAGTACGTCAACGTACTTTAAATAAAAAATGTGGGGAAATGTCGATAGAATTGAAAACTTAAAACTATGTAAAAACAATATGTCCTCTTGTTTTTTTTATTTGTATAAATTATAGCATAAAATCTTTTTTTAAAAATATATTTTACAATAAATCATTAACATTTAATATTACATTTCAAAACACCGAGTAACAGCGATCCTACTACCATATCATAATTCAACGTTCATATCATATGCATAACATATAAATAAAATAAATAAATATCTTCACGCAATTCGCAGTATTATATACAGATAACGCGACAGGTGGTGAGCCTGTCGCCGTTTTTATGTTCAAGCTAACGATATAATTAGTACATAAATTTTGTAAATACTCTTTGGTACGAGCCTGCCACCTGGGGATCGAACTCAGTAATCTGGATTCGAAATTTGGACCTCCAAACCACTCGGCATTACCATCATACTCTTAACGAATAATACACGTGGATAACGCAACTTTGAATACCGATTTCATCATGTATTTACTGATCCCAAAAACATTTAACGTTTTCACGTTTTTATATTATTTATTCCTTATTGTGATAAAGTCTAATTAATAGATTCAATTGAGGCAACCATGGCTGATTTTAAATTATTTTTAGTAAACTAAGAAATTATCAAATCAAAATAAATATTAAAGACGCCTAGTCCTTAAATTAATTCGTACCGTTTATTAATATTACCACAAACTTAAGCTTTGATCTCAGTCCCTCATTATTTTTGTATCTTCAGGCAATAAATGAAATAAATTTATTTAGTCTGTATAAAACTTTAATGTTATAAGACCGAATTTATTTTAACACAAATAAGGACAAGTTATTATCATATCCACTTCATATCATTTTTATGAAAAATTCGTTACTTACGTTAATAATATTTAAACACTGGTTTTAATATCAATGTTATTCGATTAGACGTTCCGAAGCATTCAAAATCAAGTTTAAAATCAATTTCAATCAAAATTAAAACAATTAGGCATTATATTCAAGTTAAATACAATAATTCAATTCAAAACTTTACGATTTATATCTTTAGCTTAGACATTAAAAACGACGACAGGCTCATCACATGTCACGTTGTCCCAAAAATATCTTCGGTGGAAGATGGGTCGAAACGACTTAATTGTCTAGACCCCTGTACTAAGAATGGCGTGAAGGCGTAATCATAGTTTTCTTTCTGTAAATAATGCATTGAAAAAATAACGGAATCAAAAAAGTTATTTAAAACACACGTACAACTAGTGCCATTGGATTGGAAATGAAAATAGCGACAGGCTCGCTACGTGTAACGTTATCCCAAATAATATATATCTCGGGAATAGAGTGGGCTAGAAGGGCTCAAAATATCACCTATCTTTATATATTGCTTGTACTATTGAACATAGATTCGTAATAGCTTATTTTTACCCTATTAAATGGACCTCATAACGTTTTATAGCGTGGTAGGTAGAGTTGCGCGGCGGCTTATGCTGCTTCAAGAATATGCGAGCTTAAATGGATTAAAACCCTCAGAATACCGACGTAAGTAAATTATAGTTGTTAGTAGAGTTAACATCATTACTTTTTTAAAACTTTTGTATTTTGTTCCATGTAACAGGAGGTTCATAATACTCACAGGAGTGGCCCCATCTCCCTTCTTCATAAACGAATTCGTTTCATTCAAAACCGAAACAAATAATCTCTTATCACTTTCATTAGTTTTCATTGAGCATCAATTAATCGCAAATATAAATAAACATTTCACTTTATAAACATTACTTAATTCATTCATATTTTATTTAGTTTTCTAGTTGTGTGGTGGTGTTGGTGGTATAAATGTAAGTATCTATAAATAAAATATTTAAGTACAAATCGTAAATAAAAACTTATCTTACATCTATTAAATAACATTTTTTTTCTTACACGTGAATCGTTCATGACTAAGTAAAATTTGTTCATGTAATGAAATTTTATAGCCTTCTGTTTGTACCATAAATAATTTTTAATTACCTATCTGAAATGGCGACCTTTTTTATTTATTTGCTTTAGTATTTGATTATTTAGTTTAATCGTACGCAAGTAAGGTTTTCTACCAAACTTTTTGTAATCATAAAGGAACTAACGTAAATTAGATAAGTTTGAACTATATCTACGGAAAATTACTTAAAATATACGAAAGATTCATAATTGAACGACGGAAAATGAATGGCGTAAAAGTTTTTTTATATTTCTATGATATTTATCTTTGGTGTACAAGAAATTTACATTTTAATACATTTTAAAATTTAAAGTGAATTATAATTACTTATATTTTTTACTTTAAAGGGAATTTATTTATTTTTAGTTTTTAATTTAAATATCATTTTAATGTTTTTATTTATCCATCAATTCTGATGTGTTTCATTTCATTTTGAGTTTTTTATGTCTCTTATGGTTTAATTATCTCGACAGTATTGTCATGATAGCCACTCCACTAATCGAGTGATTGAAATTTTAATCAGAAAACGATCACGAAGTTTCGGTGATTAAAAGGAAATCTAATAGCAATCTGTTTTTCTGAAACTTATGCACCTATTTTTTGTATCGGTAGTTTGGACACTCGCGTTAATTTTCATTTATTCAGGAACTACATCGAAGAAATGTGGGTTGAAAAAGAACGTTTAGTAAGTTCTAAACATATCAAACATTTTTCATAAAATCTATAAATTATAATAACAGATTTTGGTTTAGTTTTAAATTCGAAAGTTTAATTAAAATTAATAAAACATTATTTTTAAGTTTTTTGGTTTCCTATTCCATGTAGATACCAATATTTTTGAGACCATTACTACCTGTTATACTATGTGATAATCTCAAAATAGCCGAGTGTTTAGTTCGGAATTGGAGTCAAAGGACCCGAGTTCAATCCCCTGGTGGTAGCAAGTATTTTTTAAAACTTATGTTCAATTTTTATCGTTGTCTCGGACATAAAAAACGCGACGGGCTCTCCACCTATCACGAAGTGTAAAAAAATATTTGAAAGGTGCAACGAAAGAATTAATTGCTACTCTCTGTCTGCCCCAGTACTGGACAGAGTATTACATATGACAACATTTTTTACTGTCTGTATAAGAACATCGGTTTGTTATCAATTATAGCAATTTAAAGTTGTAACATCCTCGCTGTGTGTTACAATTTTTCTGCCTTTCGAAATGTATTTTTAATAAACTCAGTTTCCTTTCTTTAATTATAATTAAATTGAATCACAAACAACGAATTGCGGCTTTGTTTTATACTTTCAAGAGACCGCGAGAAATAACCAACTTTAATTTTCATCTTGTTTTATAAAATTACTTCGAAATTATTAATCTAAGTTTGTTATTTTCTTAATTTAACTTATTAAATTGGAAAATTCCTTAGACCCTAAAAGTAACCGTGGGATGTAATTCCACCTCCAACTGAGGATCGGTGACGACATCTTCTTGACTGCAATCTCATAAAACTTTTGGTGTTGTTTTTCAACTTTGAACTTTTTAGTTGTATTTGCAACGATAACCGAGTGGTTGCGTAATCGGCATTTGAAAAAAGATACTCGAGTTCAATATCCTCGAAGAAAGCTCGTTTAAAAAAAACGATTTTTAGAAACGTACGATTTGTATAGTAGCGTTGGACTCTTAGACGGCCACAGGCTCACCGCCTGTCACGTGATACAGGCTATGACACCACAAATCAAGTCCAGAATTAAGAAAAGCGTCAAGATTACAAAAAAATACTTAAACTTATATATTTCTAGAATCAAGTTTTAAGCCTGCTTTCCATCCAATGCTGACTTCCTTGGACGATAGGTCACACACTGGTTTTCATGGTGTCGCTAGCTCTAGAGGTCTCGGCTTCTATACCTGGCTGAGTCAATATATAATATTTTTTTTTTATAAAAAAGGGAGGCGAAGGAGCAGGTGGGGTGACGACAATTTTATCTTATGCTCTTTGATGAATCTATGGGTTACAGTAAATAAATAATAAATAAATAAATAGATACAATGATGGGGAAAACGTCACATACATTGTTCTGATCCCAAAGAAAGTAGCGAAAACACTTTTTTTATGGAATTGAAAACAACGAAAGTACCACGAATAGCCAGGCCCATGAAAATGTAGAAAAAGTGGCATTTTTAACAGTGGTAGAGCCACGCATCAGCTTTTGTTGTTGCATGAATGGGTCGGCTCGACCGGGGAAGTACCACGACCTCACAGAATACCGGCGTGACCTCACAGAATAAGTATAAGTCTAACAAATTTTAAGTAACCGGAGGCCCACTCACCCCGCTCAACCAATTCCGGAGCGGGGGGGGGGCACTCTCAGGCCGGCAATGCATCTGCTATTCCTCCGGTATTGCAGATGTTCATGGACGGCGGTAATCACTTATCATCACGTGAGCCACCTACTCGTTTGCCTCCCTTTTCTATAAAAAAAAACAAATGGTGCATAGTATATGCAGGATTATCATTTCAATTCATCAAAGTCACGATAACCGAGTGTTTGGGTGGTCGGAATTTCGAGTCGAGAGACCCGTGGTCGATCCCCAGGTGGCAAAAACTTATGTACGAACTTATGTACGACAAACCAACGTTATAATTCGTACATAACTTTTTCAAAAACTTATGTACGAATTATAACGTTGGTTTGTACGATTTATATCGCATAAAGACGGCGACGCGCTCACCACCTGTCATCTTGTCCCGAAAATATCTTCGGTGGAAAGTGGGTCAAAGGGACTTAAGTGTCCAGACAAGACCTCTGTCTATCCCTGTATTGGGAATTGAATGAAGATATTATTTATATATTTATTTATATTCTCATTTAAAAATAAAATTCCAGTATGATTCGTATGCTTTAAAAATTTTATAGAAATTGCATCATTAAACCAATTTAATTTAAAAAAGTAAAAGCCAAATAAACACCCAATAGTTTTATTTTGAATATAATATAATATTGAAAGGGGTTTGTCAATTCTTACACCGTTGAATATTCTTTTATCAAACAGTTGAATATTCTTTTATTTATATAAACTCTCAAAACTCGATACTAATATTATAAAGTCCGTAGTAATCGGATCACATCAGTTATTATACAACAATGGTTTTATATAAAATTGACAACTATTTTAAATATGGACTACTTCAGGAAATAAACGTCATTCGTTCTTGAAATCTCGTAACAAAAAGGATATTGATTATTTCCCTTGAATCTCTAAATTTATTACTATGCAGATTTACCCTATTTAAATTCATATTTCGCACTGGTACTGAAAAATGAGTTGTACAAAAATTAGAATGTAATGAAAGTTCTTCAAATTCTCTAGTTTTCAATCTCAAGAAAGTCTTTTTATTCTCCTTGTCATACATTTTATAGCCAAGAAAACAGTGAAATTTTGTGACAATTTTGTCACAGCGGCGACCTAGATTTTTTTCCGGTATCTTAATAACTTTACGACCAGTATAAGTTCACTACAAAATATAGACCACTCCCATAAAAAGAACCTATTGCAATCGCGGCTCATGGCAAGCAGATTGGCAAACGCCGCATCAGACGTCTTATTTTTGTACATTTGTAGGTAGCCCTTTCCATTTTTGGCTCATCATTTAGTCAGCTTTTTCGAAGTCCACGGATGATAGGGGTATGCAAATTCTTATACCGATATCATACAGTTACATATTCATTTATTAATATAAAATCTCAAAACTCAATACTAATATTATAAAAGCTAAAGTAATCGTATCTCACTGTCTGTTTATAGTTGCTAATCGGCTGAATTGAACTTGACACAATCTGGTAAAGAGATATTGCACATCACACTAATGGACAACTTATTATGTTTTTACTTTATGTATGTATAAATAAAATCTATCTAATCTAGACAATTAAGTCCCTTCGACCCACCTTCCACCGAAGATATTTTCGGGACAACGGGACATAAAGACGGCGACGGGTTCACCACCTGTGGTGAGCCCGTCGCTGTCTTTATGTCCAAGCCAACGATATTCGTACATAAGTTTTTGAAAAACCCATTGGTACGAGCCTACCAACTGGGGATCGAACTCGGGTCTATTGACTCGAAATTCCGACCACCCAACCACTCGGCTATGTATAAATGAATATTTATGTACACATGTATGTAAGTATTTTGCACCGTAAGCATGGCCACAAGGACTACGATTGGCTCACTACCTGTCAAATATAATAATTTATATGTCATCTCGCTATTCTCAATACTGGTGTAAACAAAGGTCCTGAGAGTTAAGTACAAAAAATACCAAAAATGCTCATAATGACAAACTCTCCCTTACTGGAGAGGCATTAGTTCTGCGGTGGATTTTACACGCCGTAATGCATGTATGTTTATTTTTTATATTTATTATTAATAATATTTTTAAAAACTACCACTTTAGAAGTAAGTTTATAGTTAGATATTTTTCTTTTTAATGAGTTTTTATTTTGCACAGATTTATTATACCATTCATATCTTGAAATATACCGCTGTTGTTTTGAGTAGAAATGGTTTTACTTTTTATTTTCCTCTTTAGTTCTATACCATTAACAGAATAGCGGCGAAGTACGGAAGTTTATTGAGTTTCGTGTTATGTTATTGGATCTTTAACAGTGTGATTGGGAAATACTCGTATACTCGTCAACTGTATTCTATATTTAAATTCTTATTTAGTCGTTAGTGGCAATTTTATTTTTAAAATAAACAAAACTTTTTGAAAGTCTTTGTTGAACACTTGTATTATTGATCAGACCTGAGTCCGTCTACCCCTGTTATGGGAATGTACTTAATACATTAATTTTATTCGACAGAGTTGTATCATAATAATTTATTTGTTAATTTGGTCAGACAAAACCAGAGGGTAAAATAAATATTTTTAAACGCATCTAAAAACTGAAATATAATAA
The DNA here is from genome assembly GCA_029286605.1 of Sericinus montela. Classification (NCBI taxonomy): domain Eukaryota; kingdom Metazoa; phylum Arthropoda; class Insecta; order Lepidoptera; family Papilionidae; genus Sericinus; species Sericinus montela. The sequence goes on along the minus strand of JAGSMR010000030.1, from coordinate 7,345,863 downwards.
ATACATATAATTAAAAGTTGTTATTGAAAAAATTACTTCGCAACCCTCCGCATGCAAACCCTTGCGCATGCCCTTGCATGCGGAGGGTTGCGAAGTAATTTTTTCAATAACAACTTTACAATGAATTTCCGCAAAGTAACGCCTGAGTCAATTAACTAACATATAATTAATTAATTGCCTTTACTAATCGAAGGGATCGTTATACCTTATAGTGACAAGGTCAAAAATTTAGGCATTACTTTTGATAAAACATTATCTTGGGTACCACAAATGAGTGAGATAAGCAGAAAGATGTATGTCGCAATAGGTTCTCTCCGAAGATTGCACAACATACTCCCAATTCCTACTAAAATTGTGCTGGCTCAGTCTCTCCTCCTACCGATCCTTGATTTCGCGGACACTTGTTATCTTGACCTAACCGAAGAGCATCTTAACAAACTTGAGCGGCTTCAGAATTATTGCATAATGTTTATATTTGGGTTGCGAAAATATCACCACATCTCCGAATTCCGCCTTAAGCTTAAGTGGATTCCAATTCGCCTTCGCAGGAATACTCATATTCTTCATCTTCTTTACTGCATTCTGTTCAATCCCAATGCTCCACATTACTTGAAGGATAGATTTGAATATCTAAGTAGTTTACTTTCTTTTCCACTCAGCTCTCAAAATAATTTTCTGCTAAGTACTCCAAAACATTCTACTTCCTTCTATGCTAACTCTTTCACTGTAACTGCTGTACGACTTTGGAATTATCTTCCCCTTTATATTAGACAATCTCAATCTCTTTCTATCTTTCAAACTAAATTAAAACTTTATTACCTATCCTTTTCTTTTAATACACATACACCTTTTTTATTTCAATATGTTACTTGAAAATGTGAGAATGAAAATGTTGAGATCAATAAAATGGGGAAGTTTTATTATGATTTCGTCAATAAAACAGGAAAGGAGTCTTATCAATAACAGAAAAAATATCAAAATGACGGAAGAAAACGATGGCGTTGAGTCATAAATATTTATGAAAGATTCCAGTAGGATATTTTCTTTCATACCTTGTAGAGAAGAAATTCCTCCAGTATTCACTATACAATGTAATAAAGCTTAACAAAATATAATATTACATTGTTTGATCACTATGAGGATTAAAAATATCTTCTATAATGGAATAACATCAGCACAAAATTGTGACTTTAATAATTTTAAGCTTCAAAGTAGTGTTTGTAATGTAAATATACTGGAAAGCAGACTTAGCTGTATGATATAAAGAATATTTTGAGTGAAGTTGGTCAAAGGACTTCTTCTTTCCCCTATTATTTATAATCTCTTTTTATTTATACACTTCATTGTACACACCTTAAGAAAAGAATCATTAAATACATTTAAAAAGGTGACAAAAATGTGACATAGATATTTATTAAATTTTTAATATCTCTGGTAATTTTAATATTTTAATAACTTGTGATGTCCCAGTGCTGTAACGCTTAACTGTTTAACATTATTTAATAGTTTAGTACCTGGGATGATCACTCATGTATCATATATCAATAGTGATAAACAGACGTTGTAAAATATTTATCAATAATATAAAACATTTAACAAAAGATTTAATACTTTTTCAAATTTTATTTGATTACGTCCTGGCGATTGAAGTCTAGTATTGAAGTCAAGATTGAGTATTTTGAATTTAAATTAGGTATTTGAATTAAGTTAATTAAATAAGAATTTTAAATAAAAAAAAGGTGTAAGTAATTTTGATTTTATTTTCCCCACTTTAAATGCATTAGATTTTAACATAAGTACTTATTAATTTTCCACTTTGTCACTTTTCTGGACGGTTTTCATAAAGAAATGAGTACAAATTGTAGCGTATGTTTGTAATAGGCATCATTTCTTTGGATTTGAGGCTCAGAAATCAGAATAATACTCAACACTCGACTTGTATGGTTAGTTTGCTTACCAAGGTTAAGGTTACACTCTTGTAAATTACACAGATATTTTATATATATTTGTACGAGGTATTTGGTATCTGGCGTTCACCAAAGGTGACAAATAATAAATAATATGTACATACAATATAACTTACATACATCGTTCCGATCCCAAAGTAATTGGCTGAAGCACTTTTGTTACGGAATTAAAAACAATGAAGGTACCAGTATCTCACAGACCCGAGATAATATAGAAAAAGTGGTTTTCTAAATTGTACCCGGGACAGTAAGTCAGAGTTGACGATACCGCTGAAAACTGGTGTGTACGCCCCTCGTCCACGGAGGTCGTGATGATTACAGCAATGGTCCTACGGGAAACGAGTTTGTAAGTTATCAATAATTTTTAAATAACAGATATAGATAATAATATAAACATATAATAGTGTAAAACTAACGTGGAGAAAAATATTTCGTCAAAAAAAACTCTTTATATATTCTTCCTTAAATAAAAATAATACAGTGTAATAAATCAAACGACAAAAATATTACGTCTAACAAAGTTTCCTGTCTGTCTGTGTCTGTCGAGAGTGATGAGAGAGTACTGAAGATAAAAAATTGTTTGAATTAAATCTCAAAACAATGTAGAAGGTACCTAAACTGTGATTTCTTTAAATCGGTCAACATTAAAATAGGTTAAGCTGGCATTTAATTGCAGATAGGTCCAGCGGGATTGTATGAGATTGACGTTTCTCTTGACATGGGTTAGGTAGATTAATAATGCTACAAAACGCAAATCATCTAAAAATCTACATCACGATAAGGTTTTATTTTAGCACTTGTATATCATATCTGGAATTTTGTTTATAAAAAACAAACGGCACATGTCTCTTTTTTTTCATAAAAGCAAAGCCTTTCCTTTAAAGGAAAGCCTTTCCTTTAAAAAAGTTATAAACACGAATGTAAGAACATTCGTATTTATAACTTTTTAGAGGATATGTATGCCAGAAAACAGTTATAGAAACAATACATAAGGTGCTTACAGATTTATGATACTTTATGCTAACCCTATTATCCGCTAAGATTAAGAAGTACTCCTATAATATCATTCTTTGCCTATGCTACTTACTCATGTATAAGTTTCAATTCATCTGAGACTTTTCCCCAATTTTGATTTTAATTTAAAAAAAGTTAATATCTTATCGCCATTATTATTACAGGGACAGACAGAGGTCTAGACAATTAAGTCCTTTCAACCCACCTTCTACCGAAGATATTTTTTGGGACAACGTGACAGGTGGTGAGCCCGTCGCCGCCTTTATGTTCATTCAATGTATAACGCTTTTTCTTTTTTAAAATTTGTATGATGATGCCCATAAAGTTATTAACATTTCACGTATTCTCAAATATTGTTTTTCGATAAACTAAACCAAAAAAGGGCATCCACGACCTAAGTAAACTTGTAAATATTACTCAAGAAATCATTTTGTATAAACTTCGTCTTCTCATTCTGCCGAATTTAATTTACTTCGAAACTTGAAGACATTGAGTTTTATTCCATTACCAGTTTGTCAGACTTGTAAAATTAGGAAATGGACAAAAACATACGGTTTTTGATCTTTTGAAGTCAGACATAAGTGTTGTAAAAATGTATTTATAAAATCTAATCAATAATAGAGTTTATTCAAAATATATAATGTATAATTGTGTAAAAAAATAATTTTATAATGCACCAAAGATATTATATAAAGCCCGTATTGCCGTGGGTAAAGATAATTAGAGTTAAAATGTAACCATGTTCCAATTACAGTCTTCCAAAATTCTAATGAATTGCGCACCAAATCCATTTAAACTGTAGCATATAAACCTTTGTTCGGGGAATGACGTAAATTATAATATCTTGAAATCGCGCCAGAAAAATCCTTCATGGTGTTATGATATAATAAAAATGTTCTTCTGAAAATTAAGTAACACATTCTAGTCATAAAAATAACTATTTGGGTTGCATTATAAACAAATTCACTTTTAGTTAGTTAATGACAGCAAAGATCGCTTCAATAAATAGCAATAATCTGCCACAATAGCCATACTTGACCCGACAGCTTACTCCTTAGTGACTCTACCTGCTAAGCTAAAGGGCAAACATAAAAGATTTCAATTCCGCTAGACCACCTTAGTTTTGGGTTTTATTTTTTCCAAATGGTTATTACTCCATCTGTAGGCTATGCTATTTTCAAACAATGCATCTTGCTCTCAGTTGCTTCTTAGAACACTCACGGTAAGAAATGAGACTTAAGGTAAGGTAAGAGGTAAATTCCTTGTTGCCAGGAAGAAATTTTTATGTATTAATAAAGGCTGCCTTTTGTTATTAAATTTTTGATACTTATGTTTTGTATTTTTCCATATTTGGTGTACAATAAAGTACATTCTTATTAAATTCATACAATGATTCCTCATGGCAACATTTGCGTTACGAAATTATTCGCCTTAATCGTGGGTACAGTGGTCGTTCACAAATGTATATACTACGAAGGAAAATTTGGGTTAAAAGCTACTTCCACAAAAAGAAATCGTATGTCATTAAAAATGACAGTAAAACTAATGATATAAGGCGTTTTGTTAAAGGTTATAAGTAGGTCACAAACAGAATTACTCGTTCCAGGCTTGGTTCACTTCTTCTTGACATTATTCGAACGTAGTGTTTTAAGCTTTTAAGAAAAGGTTTTAAGAAAAATATCGTTGTATTAAATCCTTTCTATGTAATATGTGTATACGTTATTTACTTTATCGTATTATTATTAAAGTATTAAAATTATTAGTATTAAAAATACGTATTATTATTATCGTATTATTAGTAAAGCCACGATAGCCGAGTAGTTGGGTGGTCGGAATTTCGAGTCGAGAGACCCGAGTTCGATCCCCAGGTGGCAGTACCAATGAGTTTTTCAAAAAAAAATTTATGTACGAATTTCATCGTTGGCATCGGCATAAAGACGGCGATGGGATCACCACCTGTCACGTTGTCCCGAAAATATCTTCGGAGGATGGTGGGTCAAAGGGTCTTAATTGTCTAGACTTGACCTCTGTCTACCCCTGTATTGGGAATTGCGTGAAGATATTTATTTATATTATTTATTATATTATTATTTCTATGCACATGACGGAAAGAACAATGGAAGCCAAGAATTATTTACGCCGCACTACAGCACATGCTAAGTTTAATATCATTTGGATTAATGATAAGAGATACCTTATTTTCTATTCTGGTTAGCCCGGTCCACCCGAGATTCGGGTTCGAATCTAAGTTCTTATAGTTAGAATTAAATGTTTAAAAAATTTATGAAATAAAAAAATGACAGTATTATGCTTATTTACTGCAGACATATTTTCATAAAATATCGGACACATCGAGCTAATAATAATTTTTCATTACCATAATTACATAATTATTAATAAAAAAAATCCCAAGCCTACGTTTCACTGAAGACCGTTTACTTATTCTTGACTTTTCTTTCTACTGAAATAGCGTTCGAAAGTGAATTAGTAACAGCCACATTAGTTAACACAGGCACTTAAATAACAAGTAATTTTTAAAACATTATGTAGTGAATGCTGAAGTTTCAGCCTTGAATACCTGGAACGGGGTGATAAGTTTCATCAATCTTGTTTACAATATGCGCAAAGCGGCATTTCATCGAATACATGTTACACATTATCTATATAGAACTATTATTTTTCAATTCAAGGAATTTAATCGTTTCTTCCAGTACATTTTTACGATTAGATTCGTCACGGTAGCTGGTTGGGTAATCGCATTTCGGGTAAGTGACCCAAGTTCGATCCCCTGGTGGAAGGCTCGCACCACTGAGTTTTTTCAAAATTTATGTACAAATCATATCGTTGGCTTGAATATAAAGATGACTACAGACTCATCACCTGTCAGGTTGTCCTAAAAAATGAAAGTACTTAATTGTATAGCTCTTGGTTTCCACTGTATGGGGAAATAGATGTGGATATACATTTATTTTATTTTAGGTACTATTTCCACATCGTCTACCCCGAAGTAGGATTCCTTGTGAGCTAAATATCTATATAATTATCATCTATGAAATTCATCTATGACTCGAGTACAAACATTTATATTCATCACATATATGTTTCTTGCCCTCAGCGAGATGCGAACCCGGAGCCCATAAAATAGAAAACAGAGTTTCAACCAAATAGCCCACCAGTTTGTGTAGTATTTTAAGAGTCGTTTTATCTGAATAGAATAGTATAGTAAAAGAAATCACTATCGTCACACTAGGTTGGTGGATTAGCAATTATACTATAAAATGCAAATAGATACACGCTTCACATGTCTACGTAACTGACAATACTTACCAACTCGATAATCAGACTCCACTGCAACACATAAACCTCTCTCATAAGGCCCTTATCCTATGCTTGGAAGCGGTCTGACGGGCGCAGCACTTTATGTTTTGCAGTATGTTATTAAAGTATGCTAACTGTGCCGAAATACACTTGAGCCGGTAAAGTATAATAATGCTTATCTCCACTTTGTCGACCTATTCTTAAAACAATTTAAAATTGTACATTTTATTCTTATTAGCATTTCAGATAAGTTGCCACATGTTTTTATCTGGCGTAGGCGGGTGGCCTACGCGGGATAAGAAAAACACACGACAAGTGTTATTATAAGTGTAATATTATCCTTGTTTATTATTATAAGTTGTATTATTATAAGTGTGTTATTATAAGTTAATATAAGTGTTATTTGTCACTTGTATTCGTAATTATTTCAGCTCTCGAATACGTTACTGCCTTTCGCCTGACTGTGCAATCTTTGTAGTTTTAGCGAGTTTGTACTGCACAGACATAAATTATATGTTTACATACATAAATGTATGTGTTGGTATCTCGTCAATACTCGGAAACAATTTTTACAGTATGTGATGTATAGTAAAATTGATCGTACGAGTATCTAGGGTGCGAAATGTCTGATAGCGATTGCGCACGGCGATTGTGGCCATTCCACCCTTACAGGAGAGTCCTGTATCCTGCAAGGGGCTTTTACAGACCGTTAGGTTTGCATGGTAGTTAGTGTTATCTCTGACAAAATGCATATACGCAGAAAAACTTAACTAACTCTTATCATATATTTAGTAAAGCATCATAAACTATTGAAGACATATGATGCTTGGTCGGCGAAGTACTTTCACCAGATATATACAACAGTGATTTGTTTGTTCTGAGTTGCGCACTGCTTGTAGTCAACAGTATGCATATGTTCATAGTTTTGAAGCATTAAAAACAGACAGCCAGTCACCAGGCTGTTGTGTTTTACTGAATATTGTGGGGATTAATGTTCGCTGTGGATTGGCACTGGATAACGAAGTTTCGATATCAGGACAGTTATTTTTATATCCATTATTTCAGTTTTGGTTACTTTCCCTTTCATTGGTACTAATTATATTATTGTAAAATTATGTAATTATATATATTATGTAAAATCTCAATATTACAAAATAATATATTAATGTAAAATCTCTCGACTCGAAATTTTGACCACCCAACCCCAACTCGGTGATGCCGAGTTGGGGATGGGTGGTCGAAATTTCGACTTTTCGAGAAATTTTTCTTCGAGACTTTCGTCGAAATTTCGAGATCATGCTCTTAATAAATATTACACGTCGATAACGCAACTTTGAATACCGATTGCGTCATACATTTACTTATCCCAAAATCATTTACATTACAAACATTAATTAATAGATTCAATTGAGGCAACCATGGCTGATTTTAAATTATTTTTATTAAACTAAAAAATTTTCAAATCAAAATAAATATTAAAGATGCCTAGTCCTTAAATTAATTCGTACCGTTTATTAATATTACCACAAACTTAAGTTTTGATCTCAGTCCCTCATTAATTTGTGTAAAGTATATATTCAGGCAATAAATGAATCAAATTCATTTAGTCTGTATAAAACTTTAATGCTATAAGACCGAATTTATTTCAATAAAAATAAGGACCCTAAGTTATTATCATATCCACTTGATTTTTATTAAAAATTCGTTACTTACGTTAATAATAATTAAACACTGGTTGATATTGAATCAATGTTATTCGATTAGACGTTCCAAAGCATTTAAAAGCAAGTTTAAAATCAATTTCAATCAAAATTAAGATCAATTAGGCATGATATTCTAGTTAAATATTTACAATATTTCAATTCAAAACTTATGTACGATTTATATCTTTAGCTTAGACATTAAGACGACTACAGGCTCATCACCTGTCACGTTGTCCCAAAAATATTTTCGGTACTGAGAACGGCGTGAAGGAGTAAACTTAATTTTCTTTCTGTAAATAGTGTATTGAAAAAATAACGGAATCAAATGGGTTTTTTTTTAGACACACGTACGACTAGTGTCATTGGATTGGAAATGAAAATAACGACAGGCTCGGTACGTATCACGTTATCCCAAATAATATATATCTCTGGAATAGAGTGGGCTGGAAGGGCTCAAAATATCACCTCTCTTTATATCATGCTTGTACTATTGAACAAACATTCGTGATAGCTTATTTTTATCCTATTAAATGTACCTCATAAAGTTTTATAGCGCGGTGGGTAGAGTTGCGCGGCGGCTTATGCTGCTTTAAGAATATGCCAGCTAAAATGGTTTAAGACCCTCAGAATACCGACGTAGTTGTTAGTAGAGTTAACATCATTACTTTTTTAAAACTTTTGCATTTTGTTCTATGAGGTAACAGGTGGTTCATAATACTCACAGGAGTGGTCCCATCTTCCTTCTTCATAATCGAATTCGGTTCATTCAAAACCACCTCTAATCACTGTCATTAGTTTTCAGCGAGCATCAATTAATCGCAAACATATATGAACATTTAACTTTATAAAAATTACCTAATTTATACATATTTTATGTTTTCGGTGTTTCCGTTATCTTTGTTTTGTTGCATTTTCTGCTATTACCAGTAATTATTGTGGTTAATGTAACATAGATAGGATTTAGAGCACATCTTATCGAACATTCCTGCTCTGTACTAAACGCCTTAAATTACCTATTTTTTGTAATACACAAGGATATATGTTGCCTGGTTAAAATTGTAGTTGCAGAATTCTGTCCATCTACATAAAGCTGTACTCTAGGCTTTGGGCAATAATATAACTCTAACAACTGCTATCAAAACTAGAAAATTTTATGCTTGGCAGCACTGTACCTTTTGACGATAGGATCTAAAAAGATTGGAAAAAAAGTTCTTCAAAAAAACATCTTTGATGCACCTTATAAAATATAGCACATACATGTTAATATTATATGTAACATTATACAGCCAAATTAATCGTAATTCAGTATTGAGGTTCTTTGAAGGAAGACGGTTCTTTTAAATTTATTAATTAAGGGTACTTTTGTTCTATTTTTTATTTTTTTTACAACGCATCCCTTTTGTGGTTTTTATCATTCGTAGGATGGGCTCCACTTTAATATTTAATGTCAATGTGTCTTTGAACCCTTACTTTTAATTACAAGCGACACGACTGAAAGCGAACTCTACATAAAAATACGACCGATGTCAACGTAAGTAAATTTCGTTTAAATTTGATTCTGTCAAAATTCACGATTTCCGAGTGGTTGGGTGATCGGAGTTTGGAACCCCGATATCAGGCTCTTACCAATGGTTCTTACAAAAACTTTTGTACGATTGGCTTAGACATAATTTTCTAGACCTCTGTCTACGCCTGAATTGGGAATGGTGTAAAAGTTTTTTTTATTATTCTCTGATATTTATGTTTGGTGTACAAGAAATTTATATTTTAATACAATTTATAATTTAAATTTCAGGACATGCTGTATGACTTAAGGGCTTGCCAAAATCACCGCGCTTGGCAAGCGGCTTGGCCTGGTACCAGACACCTTGCACCTTACACGCTACTGTGCATCACCGTTATCCGAATTTTTGTCTGTTTTTGAGATGGTTATCCCACCATCTATCGGTAGCCAATTGCATTTTCAAGAATTTTTCCATAGGCACCACTTACGTCAACCACTAAGAAGAATGGGTGATTTAGTTTTGCGTCTCATGAAAATTTTTCAATGTTTATTTAAAGTAACGAGAAATCTGAGGGGTTTCTTATCTCAACCCTTTTTTATGTATATTTACTGCATAGTTAATTTCCGATAATTTTTATTTAATTAGATATTCTATAATTCAAAGCCCGTATCAATAATTTAGAAAAGAAAATCGTCCCTAAGGGTAAAAAAATAGAGAATGTGTCTGAATTTTCATCTGTATATAGATAACACATTCGTAGATAGGATACATAGTCAACATCACATACATTTCTCTAATCCCAAAGTAAGCAGCTTTAACGGATGTAATATGTTTGGTGTAAAATAAAATATTTTTAATTTAATTTAATCGAAAGAAATAAAGAAACAACGAAGGTACCACAAACACCCAGACCTGAGAATATATAGAAATATAAAATGTTTTCTACATAGACCCGACCGGGACTCGAATCCGGGACCTCAGAGATCATCGATCTGTAAACGGATTCTGTTGATACTTGGCACACATGCGTAGTTGTAACATTACTATGATATTATAACATTTGGGAGACCTAAATTCGATGTGGTAACGGAAATGACTGATACGAATACGAGTTCGATTGCCTCTATGACTGTACCGTGCGCATGGATGTTTACAAGTTTATATCAACTTTTATCTAAATACGTTTGTAGTATTGACACTAAGACGGACAGACTCATCACCTGACACGTTTTCCCAAATAAATACCTTTGAAATGTAGGTAGAAAGGACAAAATTCTCAAAAGTGACAAACCGAGATTGGGAAATGCGTAAAGATATATAAAAAATAATAATATAATACAACAATTCAATTTTTAGAAATATTTTTTCAAATCACATTTTATATAATTCAAAACTCTAATTATGTTATTCCAACTTTCACAGGACTAATCTTATTAACCGTCTCCATTTCGTAAGTAATTAAAACATTAATTTGTACACGTATTTCAAGTCTATTTATCACGAAGTCACTCGAGTTCAATGACTGTAGCAGAGCGCCGAGCTTCACAGTGATTTTAAGCCTTCGACTACGTTAAAAACACTTCAAAGATACTTCAATACCAGTCCACCTTTACCGTTAGTAAGTGCCAATTTCACTCATACTAAAGTATGTTGACAAAGGACCGACGTAAAGTACGATGTTCACCTTATGTCCATGTACTTGCCGTTTCAGACAAATCTTCTCCTTCTCTCTTATTTAACTGCTGTTGAAAGCTTCATTATCATATTTCATTTATACATACGTAACGGCAAAATCCACAACAGCACATCATGGGCCTCTCCCAGATTTCCTTCAGATCGCCTTTGTAGCATCAGACACCTTGTGCCTTAGACACTGCTTACCCATCAATGGTAATCCTCCATAGTTATCCATTTGTCAGTTGCTTTCAAGGGTTTATATTGTCCGGGAAGAAATGGGTTGGGGCGGAGCAATATACTTATGCCCTTACAGCATGGCAATATCTTACCGCATAGTAAACGCGTTTAATGTAATGATAGGACCGACGTTCGATATTTTTATGTATTGAGGTAAAAATGAGCTTCATGCGTCGAAACCACACTGCATTCTCTGCCTGTTCAAACCAAATCAAATCATACAGAATATAATATAATAAAAAAAGTAACGACAGCCGAGTTGATGGGTGGTCGGAATTTCGAGTCAAGAAACTCGAGTTCGATGCTAGTACAAATGGCTTTTTTTAAAACTCATGTGCGATTTATGTCATTGGCTGGGACATAAAGACGGCAAAAGACTCACCACCTTCTTCATTGAATTGTGGATCGAAAGGACTTAAGACTAAGCTTAGTGGTTGGGCAATCGGAATTTCGAGTCGAGAGACCCGAGTTCGATCCCCAGATGGCAGGCTTGTACCAATGGGTTTTTCAAAAACTTATGTACGAATATCGTTGGCTTGGATATAAAGACGGCGACGGGCTCACCACCTGTCACGTTGTCCCGAAAATGTCTTCGGTGGAAGGTGGGTCGAAGGGACATAATTGTCTAGACTAATGAATAAACATCTATAGGACTCCTGTTATGGAATCAAACATAGTAAGCCATAGGCTTATAAAATAACGTATATCTAGAACACATTAACGTGGATCTACACGCGATTCGACCATGAATATTTTTAATATTTCTATTAATTTCAAAGATCGTAAAACATAAATTCTTTAAGAAATATTTTTAATAGCAATTCATATATATTTAAATAGTTTAAGATGAATTGTCAAATTGAAACTTGTTCAACAGTTCTTGTCGAACTTAAACTAATTCTCAAATGTCAACGTTTGTTCAATCTAGACAAAAGTTCTTCATAAATTAATGCCCGTAGTTCATACATCTTAATATTATTAGCTTAAGAATTTGCCTTTAGTATTCAGAGAGCTTTAAGTTCTTAAGGGCACAAAATATTAGATGCATTTTCAGAAATATGCATGCATTATACATGTATCTTGAGCATTTAAATTATTAAATACATACACCGATTATTATAACGTGAGTTTAGCCGTTTCTAATTATTTTCTTGAGCACTCAATTCATGTGGTAACTCTTCTATATAATATAATAACTCTGAACAAACTGACTATTCTCCAGATTGAAATCAATTTTAACACGTCCAGAATTGCGCTCAAATCGTCAAAAAGTATTGTAAAAAAATATCTTCACGCTAGGAATAGCGTGTATTAGGAATAATACAGAGGTAGACAGAGGTCTAGATAATTAAGTCAATTCGACCCACCTTCCACCGAAGACATTTTTGGGACAACGTGACAGGTGGTGAACTGGTCGCCGTCTTTTTTTCCAAATGTATTTTAAGATGTATTCTAAAATCTATATTCGACTTTTTCTAGGCGCTGATTTCAAACCTCATTTCAAAGTGTGAATGATCACATTACACACTCACACATGCCATTAAGCTATTAAAACTACAAAAGACTTAGTTCTTTAGTTTTTTTATTTATTTTCAATTCAATAATTTTTTTCCGTTCCGTTGTTTATTCGAACTTACGGAACTCTAAAAATTTACTAATTTCTTAAGAAATCTGTTTAAAAAATTTTGTTATGTCATAATAATAATAATAAATAAATATATATCTTCACGCAATTCCCAGTACAGGGGTAGGCAGAGGTCTAGTCTAAACAATTAAGTCCCTGTGCCTTCCACCGAAGGTATTTTCGGGACAACGTGACAGGTGGTGAGCCCGTCGCCGTCTTTATGTCCAAGCCAACGGTATTATTCGTACATAAGTTTTTGAAAAACCCATTGGTACGAGCCTACCACCTGGGGATCGAACTCGTGTCTCTCGACTCGAAGTTCCGATCACCCAACCACACGGCTATCGTGACTATAAACTTGGTTATGTCGAATAAGTAATTATGATTTTAGTATCTTTTTCAAAATCTTTTTTTGTTCAAGAATAAAAAGTGCTGTGTAGTCTATTAACTAAACATGTGTTAATGAGTATACCATGTGTTCTAAGGCATTGCCTTTACTGTTAAATAGTTATTTTTAATTTTTCATTTCAATTTCAATCAGCTCTGTTGAATTTTGATCTGGCATTCTTGCTCAATAGCATATCTATACCGGTGAGAGACAATAGCATCTAAGCTGCGAGGTATTTGGAGCTGTGATCGTCAAGCCGCTTGCCAAGCATAGCGATTATGAAATAATTCTTCCTTCCGTTCGTAGAGGACGTATACAGGCTATCGTATGTGTGTGTATGAATGAGTATGAAATATCATACTAAAACTAGTTTGAATACCACGCAGAGTAACTTTTGTAACAGAGTAACACACTGTAAAGCTTCTACGAATTGCTACGAAGTGTATTGCCAAAATTAAATGATGAACAAGGTATTCATTTGTATGGGTTATGTACTTACTATTTACTAGATTTATTTTAATCTAAAATTTCAAAGTGTTTACAATACAGAAAATACTTTCTTAACAACCTTTAAATGTTAATTTCAGGACACAAAAACAAAATATCAACAAAACCTTTCGCCGGGTACTGACCATTAATGAGCTGTTGAAACTCTAATTCATAACTTCCTCGTATTATTCGTTATTTCCTGATAGTTTTGTCGCATGTAACACGTAAAAACATTCTCGGAACCAGAGTAACAATATGGAAAATATTTTGTATTTAAATTACATTTCAAGTTAATCTTGTGAGTGTTTTTAAAAACTAGATTTTAGTGAAAATCTATTAAAATGGCAACTATCAACTATCTATGCAATGCCAGATTTCCTTTTTATATGTAAATAAACTCAACCAGACGAGATCAGTTGTCCTTTCGATCCACTTTTTATCGGAGCTTATTTAGGACAACGTGACAGGTGGTGAGCGCATTGCCGCTTCTGTGTCCTAGCCAACGACACAAGATATTTACATTTCCACCATCCCATATCTTCGAAACTACTATCGCCGAAATTTAGAAAAATTTAAAAATTGGTTTTCTTTATAGATTACAATAAGAAAAGAATTCCTTGATCTTTAAATAACGTGGTTAAGTCAGTATTGCGATATAATTGTACGAAACCCTCTTTACACGAGTTTAACTCATACATGCAAAAAACCTCTGCCCTCACACTCCAAATCCTTTTCAGTTCATGCAGTCAGATTGCGGGACTATCAAGCCATCGATATAATTCGTACACAAGTTTTTGAAAAAATCCCATTGGTACGAGCCTGCTAACTGGGGATCGAACTCGGGTCTCTCGACTCCAATTTCGGGCTATAGTGACGAATGAATAAGAAGTAATCAGACATTAAAATAATCTAACCGTCCTTGTTAGTGTGTTTTTTATACCTTAAACAGGTGATTTAGGATTTAGGAAAAATAATAGTGTAAAAATCATTTGTTTACTACATAATTACTTACAAGATAATAACAATAAACTAAGCATATTGTTTTAATAAGAGATGATTAAACACTTAATACAATATTCACACATCAATGCAAAAGACTAAAATGAAAAATATGCTGCAATATAAATTGGTACTTAGTTGCAAAATTTTACAACGTTCAGCTAATAAATCATTAATTAAAAGTAATTTACACTCTATCTTCACAAACTGCATGTAAAACGAGATGAAATCGCTGGAGTAGCAGCATAATCTCATAACCTATCTAGTTACGTGAACTATTCAAGTGAATTTAATACAAAACTTTAGAGGAGCAAGCTACCCGTATTTTACTACCTGATGGGCTATCTTCTTAAAAATGATATCAGACTTCAACGACTACTTGAACGACGATAGTTTTTAAGGAACATTTTAGAACAAATCTTAATGCTGCAAAATTAGCTTACGGTTTGTGATGTGGTTTATAACCTATGGTATTCAACTTTCTTTTGTATCTTTTAAAATCATTTTAACCTACCCAAATAAAAAGACTAGAATTAACTCTAAAGGTTGCAAATGCATTTTTACTCTGTAATCAATAAGAAATTATGGAACACTATGTGATGTTTACTCGAGCAGTAATAAGTTAAGCATTAAAAGCTATGTGAATGAAGAATAATTTACAGACAAAATATATGATAAAATAGAAGTTTAAGACGTTTTCAACTAACAAATTATGAGTTAAAACTAAAGTCAAAGTTGGAAAAGAGAAAATGATAATTCTTATCGGCACCAAAACCATAATTAGTGGTTCTTGGGTTGTTTATGAATTGTTAAATAAATCATAATGTATGGTAAAGTCCTTCTTTTGGTAATAAAAAATTATTAGTATAGTTTTTTTTTTATAGAAAAGGGAGACCAACGGGCAGGTGGCTCACGTGATGGTAAGTGACTACCGCCGCCCATGAACTCCCGCAATATCAGAGGCATAGCATATGTGTCTCCCCCGCCCCAGAATTGGGGGAGAGAGTGTGTGGGCCTCCGGTTACCTGCACTCACCAGACAAAACGCAGTTTGTTAGACTTCTACTTCACGCCGGTATTCTGTGAGGTCGTGATATTTCCCCGGTCGAGCCGGCCCATTCATGCAACAACAAAAGTTGATGCGTGGCTCTACCACGAATCATCTTCAAGCATCTTAAACATACATTACAAATTTAATCTTTTTATGATAATTTGCAGGATATTCTACAGCACTCACATATTATATGCTTTTATATATTTTGGGGCCAATAGTTCATACTGTTGTCATAAAATACATACTAAAACGGCACATCACTTTTAATACTCCATTTAATTACTTAATTCCTTTTGATTATAAAAGCAATTTTGCATTATATGTTATCGCATACTTGTTTGATTTTATTGCAGGTAAGTTTAAAATTTTTTAATCTAGTATAAGTTATAGTTAATTCTGTTTTTAGATATTAACAATATCTCTACATATTTCAGTATTGAATATGACGTATGTATCAAATTTGGGACTATTAATTTTGATTATAACACTGAACAACTTAAGATCACTTTTTATAATGTTACAAAATGATTTTAAAGATCTGTTTGATGCTGGTGAAGGATTAGTTGAAGTGAATATGAAAGAATTAATAAAACGACACGTCAACTTACTTGCGTAAGTCTTTATAATATAGTCTTTATAATATAGTTTCAAGTAGAAACTTTATAAATTTCTTTGTAGTAATCAGATTTTTTTAATTCAATAGATTGATCGAAGAACTGAGCAAAGCATTTGGTAATATTTTTGCAATACATCTTATTTTTTTTTTCTGGAACGATGACCGTCTATTTCCTGTCAGCAAGCGTATGTCATTTAAAAACATTTTATCACGTCAACACCATAAAAACGTTTTTTACTTAACATAATTGATTTTGATCACTTTTATTAAGACTCACGATACCCTAGTGGTTGAATGGTCGGAATTTCGAGTCGAGAAACCCGAGTTCAATCCCCAGGTGGCAGGCTCGTACCAATAGGTTTTTCAAAAACTTATGTACGAACTATATCGTTGGCTTGGACATAAAGGCAGCGACAGGCTCACCACCTGTCACATTGTCCCGAAAAAAAACTTTCGGGGGAATGTGGGTCGAAGGTACTTAATTATCTAGGCTAGAGCTCTGTCTGCCCCTGTATTGGTAATTGCGTGAAGATATTTTATTTTATTTTTCATACTTAACGACCTTAACAATGAAGTAATCGATGCTACACAGCCTTGATAATAAATATTTTTGAAATCTAACGCGTGGTCCTGCTTCTGCCAATTTCATCTTCATTAATTCATAAGAAAGTCATTTTTGATTTGCACTACAGAATCTTTCTTCCTCAGTAACATCAGTATTTCAAGTAGTCTACCCGATCCATTGTAACTTCAATATTTCTGATCATTACAACTATAGTACTTACCATAATTTTACTACGTGTAAAATTCACCTATTTGTTTGTTTTTAATGTCACTTACCATCACGTGAGCCACTTGCTCGTTTTCCTCCCTAGGCTATAAACAGAAACGTGTGTATTCAATACAAATTCCATCACACAGAAAAGAACAAGAGCATATTTTTTTTTAAAAACTCTCTTGAAATAGTTTATATCTTAATATGACCCGTAGTTGAAGACCATCTCGGTTCTGTTTTCCACCGATCTTGGGACCATGCAGTTAGGAAACATTAAAGAGGACATACATCATGAATTTAACTCCACCAGCGACCTTGTCGTCGGGAGACGGATGTGAGTTAAATAGAGTCGAAGCGGCGTGATATAGTCACGTTTGATATTGATAACATATCTTTCCAGTTCAGCAGCTTGGAAACATACTTCAAAGTCCCATCTCCTCGCACAAATTACCGAATTATTAGCCACGAAATCATTTAACCATTATTTTTAAAGAATGATTTTAAGATTTTGTTGTTTTGCTGGCACCCAGCTTGATATCGTTACAAGTTTTAAAATAAATAATAGGTTGGGGAAAAAGTATTTTCGCATTAAAGTATGTATGAAATTGTAATAAAATCTCTTTAGTTTTCATATCATTAAAAGTTTAAAGTTTAAAGAAGATGATTCCAAATTCAAAGTAGAAAAATGTGTGATTTTTAGTTTTTTTTTTCGTTTTGTCTAGATGATTGAATCTGATTGATGAAGAAATTCGATACATTTTAAAATTTTATTAATTATATTTACGAAGTATATTTGCGTTGATTATGGACCTAGTGCAGTGTCTGTGACTACTCTCACAGACACTGCACTAGTTTGCACTGTATTTTGATCAGAAGCCCCAAAATTTCTATAGCAAGGGGATCAAGTCCCTACCTACAAGATGGCAAACAGTTATCGAACTATTGTCTAGTCAGGACTATTGTCAAATGAACCTCCCAGCCAAGCTCTCTCAATTTTTACTGAGTGGCTAAATATGTGTGAGGTATAATGATGAAAAACCACACCCCTTTTGTTGATTAATTCCGACGGCTTTCTCTTAACTTCTTTTTTTTTATTTCATCAGTTTTTAGCAGTAGAGTTCGGAATCGATAGTCCTGTCCGGTGGTAATAGCTCATAATGAATAATGCCCTTCCAATCCCACCACACACATGGCATCATCTTGTTGCGAAGTTACCCGGCTTTCGCCCTGTCCCACAGTCTGTGAAGCCTGACAGGCCTTTACCACGATCTTTTTTACACGATCTTGTCGTACGTGATCCACTTTTCACCACCAGTTATCATTTTCTTCAAATCGGTTTAAATTTTTTGTGTACCCAGTTTTTATCAAATGCGCCAAAACTGTTTTGTGGTCAATTCCCAGTTCTTCAGCTACTTTGTAACTACTGATATGCCGATCTTACTCCACTTTTTCAAAATTGGCATCCATTTTATCCGTAAGCCACCAGAGCGTTCTTTGATATCAAAATTTCCGGCTTAAACAAAATTTGTGCTACTCTCATAGATACCACAAAATAAAATAAAATTTTAAAATTTATGCAATTTCTTTCAATAAATTCACTCATCTTGACCGTACGAAAAATAAATAAAAATAATTACATTTTCCTAATTGGAATTTGGAATTATCTTCTTTAAAATTTAAACTTTTAATGATACCAAAACCAGCCAGATACAAATAGTATAGCCAAAGAGATTTTTTTACAAGTTCATACATACTAAAATGCGAAAAGACTTTTTCCCCACCTATTATATATAGTGGATAGGCAATAAAATAGCAATAGCAGAAAGTACCCAGCGCCTTGACCCTGCTGCTCAGCATAGGGCTGCTTAATTTTTGTGTGGTGTTTAATTCTACATCCGTCGGTAAATATTGCGAATTGCAAGGCTGTTTTCTTAAACGAGTTTTTGACAACCACGGAAAGAATGGGCATGGTAGGAATGCCACAGTTACATTAAAGTTGGTAAATGTCCCAAATAAACTTCATTGAAAAGTGGGTCGAAAAGATGTCATTGTATAGATCTCTACCTATCCCAGTATGAGGTACAGCATGAAGATAAAAAAACATAATAAACACTTACATTAAAAATGTTACCTAAATCAAATAATAGTATATAACTATAACAAAATACACCTTTCAATTTTTGTTGCCTTTTAAAACTTTTACTGAAGAACTTGTAACGAAGAATTTAACATAATTAAAGATACGAAAAACTGTGATTGAGTTTCGGGCTCTTTGTGACGTATAAATAACTAGATAAGAAATTGTGAAGTATAAAATTGACCAAATATTTATGAATTCTAAGAATTATTAAATAAGGAATATTGTGTTTTGAAATCAAATATCTTTTAAATGAATATACAAGAGATGACAAAGGAAGGTTAATTGCAAAAGAAAAAAAAGCAATTTCATCTGCACCTACATATGAATCAATACATAGATAATAAAAACTAAAACGTAAATATTTAATAATGACCGAAGATTTAAATGATTTTTATCTTAAGGCATTTTCCAGTAACAAGATAGTCAGAAACGTATACAAATTTTTGTCCTTTCACATCGTATTTCATCGGCGTTTTCTAAGACGGCAACTGCGTAACCACTTGTGGTTACGCAGTTGCCGTCTTAGAAATAGATATTATTATAATTTTATTACTAACTGTCCTAAAAAGGAGGAGATTCTCAATTCGGTTGTATGTTCTTGTAACGTAAATGCAAATCCTACATAATTTTCGAGAACTCATTAGCGAACCTTCGAACGAACCTTCCCTTTAAACTATTTAT
The DNA here is from genome assembly GCA_029286605.1 of Sericinus montela. Taxonomy (NCBI): domain Eukaryota; kingdom Metazoa; phylum Arthropoda; class Insecta; order Lepidoptera; family Papilionidae; genus Sericinus; species Sericinus montela. The sequence continues at coordinate 7,325,677 of JAGSMR010000030.1, read as the reverse complement.
AAATAATTCACCCTCTTAAGGATAAAATTAAATAAATAATAATGTGAATAAAAAATACACGTTCGTACAAGCCTGCCACCTGGAGATCGAACTCGGATCTCTTGACACGAAATTCCGACCACCCAACCACTCGGCTATCGTGACTTACCATAATATGTCTTCGATGAAAAGTGGATCAAAAGGACTAAATTGTCTGAACCTTGGTCTATATTTTTCTCCTCTTACTCGCCTTATTGGGACCGGCTCATCATCACGGACAGGACGATTCTGGCAAAAAAGCCTGATATCGTGTTGATGGACCGGGCACAGTCAGTAATATTTTTGGTGGACATTACCATCCCGTATGACGTGAACCTCCTCTATTTCTAGTCATGCAATTAAACAATTTGGGGCCTCCAGCACAATATTAATAATTAATACATACATACATAGGGACAATGTCACATACCTTCCTTTGATCCCAAAGTAAGCAGCTAAAGCACTTGTGTTACGGAATCGGAAAAAACGACGGCATCACAAACAACCAGACCCCAGAAAAAGAAGAAAAAGTGATTTTTCTATATTTACCTGTGCAGGGATTGAACCCGAGAGCTCAGAGAAGGCGACACAGTGAAAACCGGTCTGTGCATCACTCGTGCTCGGGAGTGGTAAAAAAAACAATGTTTTTTTAACGACTCTCGTTTAGTTTTATTTGCGTAATGATTATTGAGTTATTGCATTTTGATCTTATGGGTAATATTTAGGTAATTTTACTAAACTCTACTTCTGCCGTGGTGCTTGCCAGGCCCCTTTAAGCAATAAAATCTGAATTGGATTTAAAATATTTCTTCGCTTCTGTCCTCTGGTTCCCTTAATACATTGTTTACATTTCTATAAATAAATAAATACATATCTTCACGCAATTTATACAGAGGTAGTCAGAGGTCTAGACTAGACAATGAAGTCTCTTCGACCCAACTTCCACCGAAGATATTTTCGGGATAACGTCACAGGTGGTAAGCCCGTCACCGTCTTAATGTTGGACATTAATTCTACGCCAACGATGTAATTCGTATATAAGTTTTTGAAAAACCCATTGATACGAGCATGCCACCTGGGGATCGAACTCGGGTCTCTTGACTCGAAATTCCGACCACCCAACCACTCGGCTATCGTTACTCTTTTTTTACATTTCTCTTAAGTAAGATAAAAATACATGTATATGTAATATTCCTTCCACAATTCTATCTATGTGTCTGTAGAATGTTACATTTGACGGGCGTAGGATCTGGAATATGTAATATTATATATTTTTGTTATGAAATTCGGAAAAGTTATCAATAATTATAATTGCCCCGAGAACAGTCTCTAATAACAGCTTGTAGTTCGTTCATTAGTTTCAAAGAACATAATTCGTCCATGGAAAATAGAAGGGTATAATATGTCACATTTTTCTTTTATATCAAATGAACAACAGAAAAGCATTCCTAGAGAAATAATATTAACTTTAACCGTTAATTACCCGACACAGAACAATTCTTACAAAACATGTATATGCATAAAATACTTTTAGTATTTAAATCTTGGTACCCCGCCTTTAAGGTAAAGTTTTTTCATTTGAAAGGCCTTCAAGAACCAATCAAAAAAACTTTTGAGCTAAACTTTTTACTTATTAATTTTAATGAATTATTCTAATATTCGCTACTTACTGATATGGTTCAAGACGATGCTGATATAACAGCCTATCTTATCTGAGTATAATTGTCTTTGTTATCTCCACGCATTTACCAATGCTGTGGTGGACAGAAGCCTAGTCATAAATAAGTCCTTTCGACACAACTTTCATCATGAATTTGGGACCCCATGACTGATTGTGAGCATGTTGCCATCACACTGATCAAGCCAAATCAATACAAATCGCAACACAACTTTAATTCACTTGGAACCGCACGAAATTTCTAATCACCCATCTATTCGGCTATCGAGGCATGTAAAGCATTTTAGAATCAGAATGTGAGAAAAAAAGGAATTAATTTATTAAAATTGAATAGAACGTCGTACAACTTGCACTTCATTGGTATTTTATTTTTCTATTCATAGTCCAATGGAGAAAAGTAGTGCCAAGAGAATGAAATATTTAATAATGCGATCGAAAATCCATTCGTTGAGTGAAGTACAAAAAAATCGGTCTTGAAGTCTACTTTTTGTAGCCAGTTAATTTAAGGTAAGTTAAGAAAAACAAATATAAATCCCTTCAGAATAATATCTTAAAAATATCACTTTGGTATTATTATAAACCTTGCGTTTATTAAAATATTCACACGAAGGTTGCTTTCTTTTTCTTATAAGAGCGCATGAATGATTCAATGAATAATTTGACTTAAGGAATTAAGGAAGTTAAATTTTTACAATGAATACGTTACGTTGGCCTACTTTACTTATTAATAACTTATCAACAAAAATAATATTAAACTTGTTTTACGTATCATCATCATCATAACAGCCTGTAAAGTCCACTGCAAGATATAAGCTTCTCCCGCACAAGAGGGCTGGCCATATTCGCCTTCACTTGGCAAGCGAATTGTCGACCGCAGAACCAGACACCTTACACCTTAGACTCTCCTTTCCATAACATGAATTGATAAATTTTGGTTAGGTATTGTTTGAGAGGGTTATCTCGCCATCTGTCGGTAGTCAGTGGCATTTTTAGGCTTTTCACTTAGTCGGCTCTTACGACACTAACGGAAAGCATTATTTTACACCGATACAGGAGAAGGGTTTTACGTCTACGTTTTTCATTAATTCCATGATTATCCTATAAAGAAGAAGATATTTATTAAATGAGAAATTTTAAAAATCAAAAGACACGGCCGTAATTGGAACCTTCGACATTATCTCACAGTCAACTACAGATGACTTATCTCTTATTACGTTCGAGTTGGAGAACGAGAAGAATAAAATGAGGTAAATAGGGCTATGGGCCTTCGATATCTGATTAACCGGACGAAATACAGACGCACAAGTTTCTGCTACCTCTACCAAAACCAATTTCTACGTGTTAGCACCATGTTGCCACTTGACCGTGGTCAATTCTTAATTATTTAAAATTATTTACATGTTATTTAAAATTTTATGTCTATGTAAGTCACGATAGCCGAGTTGCTGGGTGGTCGGAATTTCGAGTCGAGAGACCCGAGTTCGATCCCCAGGTGGCAGTACCAATGAGTTTTTCAAAACTTATGTACAAATTTCATCGTTGGCTTGGACATAAAGGCAGCGACAGGCTCATTGTCCCGAAAAATATCTTCGGTGGAAGGAGGGTCAAAGGTACTTAATTGTCTAGACTTGACCTCTGTCTACCCCTGTATTGGGAATTGCGTGAAGATATTTATATTTATTTATTTATTTTTCATACTCTAACGACCTTAACAATGAAGTAATCGATGCTACACAGCCTTGATAATAAATATTTTTGAAATCTAACGCGTGGTCCTGTTTCTGCCAATTTCATCTTCATTAATTCATAAGAAAGTCATTTTTGATTTGCACTACAGAATCTTTCTTCCTCAGTAACTTCAGTATTTCAAGTAGTCTACCCGATCCATTGTAACTTCAATATTTCTGATCATTACAACTATAGTACTTACCATAATTTTACTACGTGTAAAATTCACTTATTTGTTTGTTTTTATTGTCACTACCATCACGTGAGCCACTTGCTCGTTTTCCTCCCTATGCTATAAACAGAAACGTGTGTATTCAATACAAATTCCATCACACAGAAAAGCACAAGAGCATATTTTTTAAAAACTCTCTTGAAATAGTTTATATCTTAATATGGCCTGTAGTCGAAGACCATCTCGGTTCTGTTTTCCACCGATCTTGGGACCATGCAGTTAGGAAACATTAAAGAGGACATACATCATGAATTTAACTCCACCAGCGACCTTGTCGTCGGGAGACGGATGTGAGTTAAATAGAGTCGATGCGGCGTGATATAGTCACGTTTGATATTGATAACATATCTTTCCAGTTCAGCAGCTTGGAAACATACTTCAATGTCCCATCTCCTCGCACAAATTACCGAATTATTAGCTTTATCTAGAGCCACGAAATCATTTAACCATTATTTTTAAAGAATGATTTTAAGATTTTGTTGTTTTGCTGGCACCCAGCTTGATATCGTTACAAGTTTTAAAATAAATAATAGGTTGGGGAAAAAGTCTTTTCGCATTAAAGTATGTATGAAATTGTAATAAAATCTCTTTAGTTTTCATATCATTAAAATTTTAAAGTTTAAAGAAGATGATTCCAAATTCAAAGTAGAAAAATGTGTGATTTTTAGTTTTTTTTTTCGTTTTGTCTAGATGATTGAATCTAGTGAAGAAATTCGATACATTTTAAAATTTTATTAAATATATTTACGAAGTATATTTGCGTTGATTATGGACCTAGTGCAGTGTCTGTGACTACTCTCACAGACACTGCACTAGTTTGCACTGTATTTTGATCAGAAGCCCCAAAATTTCTATAGCAAGGGGATCAAGTCCCTACCTACAAGATGGCAAACAGTTATCGAACTATTGTCTAGTCAGGACTATTGTCAAATGCACCTCCCAGCCAAGCTCTCTCAATTTTTACTGAGTGGCTAAATATGTGTGAGGTATAATGATGAAAAACCACACCCCTTTTGTTGATTAATTCCGACCGCTTTCTTCACTTTTTTTATTTCATCAGTTTTTAGCAGTAGAGTTCGGAATCGATAGTCCTGTCCGGTGGTAATAGCTCATAATGAATAATGCCCTTCCAATCCCACCACACACATGGCATCATCTTGTTGCGAAGTTACCCGGCTTTCGCCCTGTCCCACAGTCTGTGAAGCCTGACAGGCCTTTACCACGATCTTTTACACGTTCTTGTCGTACGTGATCCACTTTTCACCACCAGTTATCATTTTCTTCAAATCGGTTTAAATTTTTTGTGTACCCAGTTTTTATCAAATGCGCCAAAACTGTTTTGTGGTCAATTCCCAGTTCTTCAGCTACTTTGTAACTACTGATATGCCGATCTTACTCCACTTTTTCAAAATTGGCATCCATTTTATCCGTAAGCCACCAGAGCGTTCTTTGATATCAAAATTTCCGACTTAAACAAAATTTGTGCTACTCTCATAGATACCACAAAATAAAATAAAATTTTAAAATTTATGCAATTTCTTTCAATAAATTCACTCATCTTGACCGTACGAAAAATAAATAAAAATAATTACATTTTCCTAATTTGAATTTGGAATTATCTTCTTTAAAATTTAAACTTTTAATGATACCAAAACCAGCCAGATACAAATAGTATAGCCAAAGAGATTTTTTTACAAGTTCATACATACTAAAATGCGAAAAGACTTTTTCCCCACCTATTATATATAGTGGATAGGCAATAAAATAGCAATAGCAGAAAGTACCCAGCGCCATGACCCTGCTGCTCAGCATAGGGCTGCTTAATTTTTGTGTGGTGTTTAATTCTACATCCGTCGGTAAATATTGCGAATTGCAAGGCTGTTTTCTTAAACGAGTTTTTGACAACCACGGAAAGAATGGGCATGGTAGGAATGCCACAGTTACATTTAAGTTGGTAAATGTCCCAAATAAACTTCATTGAAAAGTGGGTCGAAAATATGTCATTGTATAGACCTCTACCTATCCCAGTATGAGGTACAGCATGAAGATAAAAAAAACATAATAAACACTTACATTAAAAATGTTACCTAAATCAAATAATAGTTTATAACTATAACAAAATACACCTTTCAATTTTTGTTGCCTTTTAAAACTTTTACTGAAGAACTTGTAACGAAGAATTTAACATAATTAAAGATACGAAAACTGTGATTGAGTTTCGCTCCTTGTGACGTATAAATAACTAGATAAGAAATTGTGAAGTATAAAATTGACCAAATATTTATGAATTCTAAGAATGATTAAATAAGGAATATTGTGTTTTGAAATCAAATATCTTTTAAATGAATATACAAGAGATGACAAAGGAAGGTTAATTGCAAAAGAAAAAAAAGCAATTTCATCTGCACCTACATATGAATCAATACATAGATAATAAAAACTAAAACGTAAATATTTAATAATGACCGAAGATTTAAATGATTTTTATCTTAAGGCATTTTCCAGTAACAAGATAGTCAGAAACGTATACAAATTTTTGTCCTTTCACATCGTATTTCATCGGCGTTTTCTTTGAGACAACGGCGTTTTCTAAGACGGCAACAGCGTAACCACTTGTGGTTACGCAGTTGCCGTCTTAGAAATAGATATAGATATTATTATAATTTTATTACTAACTGTCCTAAAAACGGAGGAGATTCTCAATTCGGTTGTATGTTCTTGTAACGTAAATGCAAATCCTACATAATTTTCGAGAACTCATTAGCGAACCTTCGAACGAACCTTCACTTTAAACTATTTATAAATAATTCACCCTCTTAAGGATAAAATTAAATAAATAATAGTTTAAAAAACTAAAAAAAACACGCTTTTTATAGAAAACCGAACTAAAAAATAGAAAATAAATTTTAATAAATTTAAATTAAGAATAGCGTTAAAAACTTCAATAAATATAAATAAATAATAATGTGAATAAAAAAATACACGTTCTTACATAAGTTTTTGAAAAGCCATTGGTACAAGCCTGCCACCTGGAGATCGAACTCGGATCTCTTGACACGAAATTCCGACCACCCAACCACTCGGCTATCGTGACTTACCATAATATGTCTTCGATGAAAAGTGGATCAAAAGGACTAAATTGTCTGAACCTTGGTCTATATTTTTCTCCTCTTACTCGCCTTATTGGGACCGGCTCATCATCACGGACAGGACGATTCTGGCAAAAAGCCTGATATCGTGTTGATGGACCGGGCACAGTCAGTAATATTTTGTGGACATTACCATCCTGTATGACGTGAACCTCATCTATTTCTAGCCATGCAATTAAACAATTTGGGGCCTCCAGCACAATATTAATAATTAATACATACATACATAGGGACAATGTCACATACCTTCCTTTGATCCCAAAGTAAGCAGCTAAAGCACTTGTGTTACGGAATCGGAAAAACGACGGCATCACAAACAACCAGACCCCAGAAAAGAAGAAAAGTGATTTTTCTATATTTACCTGTGCAGGGATTGAACCTGGGAGCTCAGAGAAGGCGACACAGTGAAAACCGGTCTGTGCATCACTGTGCTCGGGAGTGGTAAAAAAAACAATGTTTTTTTAACGACTCTCGTTTAGTTTTATTTGCGTAATGATTATTGAGTTATTGCATTTTGATCTTATGGGTAATATTTAGGTAATTTTACTAAACTCTACTTCTGCCGTGGTGCTTGCCAGGTCGGATCGGCCCCTTTAAGCAATAAAATCTGAATTGGATTTAAAATATTTCTTCGCTTTCTGTCCTCTGGTTCCCTTAATACATTGTTTACATTTCTATAAATAAATAAATAAATATCTTCACGCAATTTATACAGAGGTAGTCAGAGGTCTAGACTAGACAATGAAGTCTCTTCGACCCAACTTCCACCGAAGATATTTTGGGGACAACGTGACAGTTGGTAAGCCCGTCGCCGTCTTAATGTTGGACATTAATTGTACGCCAACGATGTAATTCGTATATAAGTTTTTGAAAAACCCATTGGTACGAGCCTGCCACCTGGGGATCGAACTCGGGTCTCTTGACTCGAAATTCCGACCACCCAACCACTCGGCTATCGTGACTCTTTTTTACATTTCTCTTAAGTAAAGTAAATATACATGTATATGTAATATTACTTCTACAATTCTATCTATGTGTCTGTAGAGTGTTACATTTGACGGGCGTAGAATCTGGAATATGTAATATTATATATTTATGTTATGAAATTTGGAAAAGTTATCAATAATTATAAATGCCCCGAGAACAAAGTCCCTAATAACAGCTAGTAGTTCGTTCATTAGTTTCAAAGGACATAATTCGTCCAAGGAAAATGGAAAGGTATAATATGTCACATTTTTCTTTTATATCAAATAAACATCCAAAAAGCATTCCTAGAGAAATAATATTAATTTTAACCGTTAATTACCGACACAGAACAATTCTTACAAAATATGTTTATGCATAAAATACGTTTAGTATTTAAGTCTTGGTACCCCGCTTTGAAGGTAGTTTTTTCATTTGATGGGCCCTCAAGAACCAAACAAAAAACTTGACACTTATTCATTTTAACGAAATATTCTAATATTCTCTACTTACTGATATGGTTCAAGACGGTGATGATATAATAGCCTATCTTATCTGAGTATAATTGTCTTTTGTTATCTCCACGCATTTACCAATGCTGTGGTGGACAGAAGCCTAGTCATAAATAAGTCCTTCGACACAACTTTCATCATGAATTTGGGACCCCATGACTGATTGTGAGCATGTTGCCATCACACTGATCAAGCCAAATCAATACAAATCGCAATACAACTTTAATTCACTTGGAACCGCACGAAATTTCTAATCACCCATCTATTCGGCTATCGAGGCATGTAAAGCATTTTAGAATCAGAATGTGAGAAAAAGGAATTAATTTATTAAAATTGAATAGAACGTCGTACAACTTGCACTTCATTGGTATTTTATTTTCTATTCATAGTCCAATGGAGAAAAGTAGTGCCAAGAGAATGAAATATTTAATAATGCGATCGAAAATCCATTCGTTGAGTGAAGTACAAAAATCTTTTAGGCGAGAGGAGTCGACGGTCTTGAAGTCTACTTTTGTAGCCAGTTAATTTAAGGTAAGTTAAGAAAAACAAATATAAATCCCTTCAGAATAATATCTTAAAAATATCACTTTGGTATTATTATAAACCTTGCGTTTATTAAAATATTCACACGAAGGTTGCTTTCTTTTTCTTATAAGAGCGCATGAATGATTCAATGAATAATTTGACTTAAGGAATTAAGGAAGTTAAATTTTACAATGAATACGTTACGTTGGCCTACTTTACTTATTAATAACTTATCAACAAAAATAATATTAAACTTGTTTTACGTATCATCATCATCATAACAGCCTGTAAAGTCCACTGCAAGATATAAGCTTCTCCCGCACAAGAGGGCTGGCCATATTCGCCTTCACTTGGCAAGCGAATTGTCGACCGCAGAACCAGACACCCTACACCTTAGACTCTCCTTTCCATAACATGAATTGATAAATTTTGGTTAGGTATTGTTTGAGAGGGTTATCTCGCCATCTGTCGGTAGTCAGTGGCATTTTTTAGGCTTTTCACTTAGTCGGCTCTTACGACACTAACGGAAAGCATTATTTTTACACCGATACAGGAGAAGGGTTTTACGTCTACGTTTTTCATTAATTCCATGATTATCCTATAAAGAAGAAGATATTTATTAAATGAGAAATTTTAAAATCAAAAGACACGGCCGTAATTGGAACCTTCGACATTATCTCACAGTCAACTACAGATGACTTATCTCTTATTACGTTCGAGTTGGAGAAAGAGAAGAATAAATGAGGTAAATAGGGCTATGGGCCTTCGATATCTGATTAACCGGACGAAATACAGACGCACAAGTTTCTGCTACCTCTACCAAAACCAATTTCTACGTGTTAGCACCATGTTGCCACTTGACCGTGGTCAATTCTTAATTATTTAAAATTATTTACATGTTATTTAAAATTTTTATGTCTATGTAAGTCACGATAGCCGAGTTGCTGGTGGTCGGAATTTCGAGTCGAGAGACCTGAGTTCGATCCCCAGGTGGCAGTACCAATGAGTTTTTCAAAACTTATGTACAAATTTCATCGTTGGCTTGACATAAAAGGCGGCGACGGGCTCACCACCTGTCACGTTGTCCCGAAAAATATCTTCGGTGGAAGGAGGGTCAAAGGTACTTAATTGTCTAGACTTGACCTCTGTCTACCCCTGTATTGGGAATTGCGTGAAGATATTTATATTTATTTATTTTATGTAAGTATTACTGTACCGTTTGCTTGTACACTAAGACAGCCATGGACTAGACTTTTCAATACTCAATACTCAATTATTTATTGCGTTCTCATGTTTGTACAGAAGTTCTTAAAATAACATGTTAGTATCAAGATGAACCCGGATAGGGCACAGCAATTTTTTATAAAATTTTTAGATCTTAAAACTAAATTTATATTATCAGTAAATATTAGTATATAATTTTAAAAAAAGCTATACATATCTCATTCTCGACTTAATTAATTACTACCTTATTATTATTAATTTTGTAATAAAACTATGTTTCATTATTATTAAAACTAAAACAATAAAAATCTAATTCACACGTATAATAAGTACTGATAACAATTGTTATAACATATTAAAGGGACCTTTTTAACAAGTAGTCTCATTTCAGTTCAAAATTGTTCTTCAAGGAATTTAGTACTAACATTTTTTATTAAATAACTTTTTAATAATGATTTAAACTTTTGGTGATCATTTTCGTTTTGTATAAATTGTGGTAACTTGTTGTAAATTTTAATTGACATTGCATCAGGACCTGAATGAAACAATTTTAATGAAGAAAATGGTTTGTCTAGTCTATTTTGTGGTCTCAGGTTTTCTGGACGAGAATATTTTGGAGAAAGATACATGTTCTTTTTCACAAACAAACTTACCTCCAAAATGTACACGGATGTAAGGGTTAATAAGTTTAATTCGATGAAATATTGTTTGCAACTTATCATTTTATCAATATTAACTATTATTCTAAGACATCGTTTTTGTAACTGGAATAGCCTCTTTATGTGAACGCTATTTCCCCATATTATAAGGCCGTAATGAAGCCAAGCATGAGCGAAGGCATAATAGACGCAAAGAGCAGTTTTTTTATCAGTGCACTTTTTCAGCTCATAAAGGGCATATGTAAATCTCGTTAACTTTGTACTTATTTTAGCTATGTGTTGCTTCCAATCAATATTAGAGTTTATATTTATACCTAAAGATGTATATGTATTTTCGCATTCAATTTTATTACTTTCATATGAGAAGTCAATATCTAGAGGACGTTTTTGATAGGGTTTAAATTGGATTAATTTTGTTTTAGTTAAGTTTAACTTAAGATTATGTTCGTTAAGCCAGTACACAGTTTTGGAGAAAATTTGTGTAAGTTTTTCATTTAGTTTTGAGTTGTTCTGGGGAAACTATAACTATTGATACATCATCCGCGAAAAGGGTGCATGATTTATCTACTACTTTAGGCAGATCATTTATATAAAATATAATATGGTCAAGAATAAAATATAATATAATATGGTCAAGTATGGTGGGCCACGCGTCTGGGACAGCTTTCATCTGCTGTGCAATTTGTGCTGGCGAACGGGGCTGTTCCGGATGATTGGCGATCCGCGGTCATTGTGCCTTTATATAAAGGTAAAGGTTCACATTATGACTGCGGGTGCTATCGGGCGATCAGCTTGACCAGTTTAGCAAGTAAAGTTTACTCGAAGGTTTTGACACGTAGGATGCAAGAGAAATCGGAAAGATTTCTATGGGAGGCACAATGCGGATTTAGACCTGAAGAGGATGCACGGATCAAATGTTTTCTCCGCATGATCACGGAGAAGCTTCTGGCTGCTAACCAGAAGATTTTCTGTGCTTTTGTGGATCTTGGAGAAAGCATTTGATAAGGTTGTAAGGAAGAAAATGTGCGAACTGTTGCCGGGTATGGTGTGATGGTCGATTGCTAAGGGCTGTGCAGTCACTTTACTGTGACTGTAAAGCCTGTGTGCGGGTAGGGCATGACCTGTCACCCATGTTTAGCGTCCAAACGGGCGTAAAACAGGGTTGTGTCATGTCTTCCTGGCTATTCATACTGTATCTCGACAGCTGTTTACAGAAGCTGAAAGATAGCTGTTTGGGTGTGAAATTGGGTGACATAAAAGTAAATTGTCTGCTTTATGCTGATGATGCAGTGCTTATAGCGCCATCAGAGGCAGAACTGCAGGCATTAGTCACGTGTATGAAAGAAGAATGTGAAATTAATGGTCTCCGTTTGAATGCTAATAAAATTAAGGTTCTGGTATTTGAAAGGGACGAAGAAAGAACGAAGTGCGAAATTTGGGTAAATCAGGAATGTCTAGAACAGGTGAATGAAATTGTATACTTGGGGAGTGCGTTTAGCCGGGATGGAAGATGTGATTTAGATGTGGACAGGCGTGTCGCTGCCGGGAACAAAGTCAATGGTGCCCTGACTGCGTTAATCAAAAGGCAAGGCGTTGTGAAAAGTGCACGCCTTGCAATACATAACGCAGTGTTGGTACCGACTTTGTTATATGGCAGCGAAACCTGGCATGCCAGAAGAAGCATAAAAGCAGGTTGAATGCAGTGGAGATGCGATCTTCGTAAAATGTGCGGCCTTACCATGGCCGACCGAAAGCGAAACGAAGAGATTCGCAATATGGCAGGTTTGAAAGATGACCTTGTCTCAAAAATGGATAAGGGCGTGCTTCGATGGTTTGGGCACGTTGAGCGAATGAGTGAAGACTGAATGGTGAAGAAAATATATAGCGCGAAAGTTAATATTAAAAGGTGTCGAGGTAGACCGAGATTAACTTTCGAAGACTATGTGAGCAAATTGCTCGAAGAGAGGAGGGTCAAGAGTACTCGGATACCTAGACGTGCATGTATGAAGAAGATGATGAATCTGAAAGAAGCGAAAGAAGTATGTAGGGATCGTGACACTTGGCGATCTGTTCTCTCTGGCTACCCCGTCAGGGATTTTGCGTGAAGATAAATAAATAAATAAATAAATAAATTTATATAAATCAAGAAAATATACAACCGAGGACACTGCCTTGCGGTATTGATTTATTAGCATTTGTTTTTGTGACATACTACAGGTGTATGATTATAATTTTCTATTTCCACATATTGGGCGCGGTTACTGAGATAAGATTCAAACCATTTATATGCAAATCCTCTTACCCCAATGCCATACAATTTTTAATAATATAGGATACAATACACGGTCATAGGCTTTGCTCATGTCTAATCAAATTCCTATTGCATATTGTTTTTCGTTTAAAATGGTGAGTATGTTATGGGTGAATTTAAATAGCGCCAGTGACGTCGAACGATTTTATTCTGAAATCATATTGTCAATTGTTAAAAATATTATATTTTTCGCAGTAACAGTATAATCGGTTAGTCATAACAGTTTCAAATATTTTTGAGAAGGTGGAAAGTTCTTTGAATGGCTATTGGCCGGTAATTACTACAGTCATCGACGTTACCTTTTAAGTAAAGGCTTAATAATAGTTATTTTAAGTAAATCCGAACGATACCTTCTTCAAACGATCGGATGATAAGATAAGATAGTATTGAAGCGAGTTCGTCTGCACAATAGCGAATTAATAAAGGAGGTAATTTGTCATGACCATGGCTTCGCTTGTTTTTAGATTTCGAATTATGCTACTATTTTCTTTTGGGGTAGTTGGTTTAAGGAACATAGAGTTTTCTATAGGTTCTAAAACCGACTGCCGGTGGGGGTTTGTTGGTTTAAGTTGCTATGACAGTTTTCTATTGATGAAAAGAAAGTATAAATAAATAAATAAATAAATAAATAAATAAATAAATAAATAAATAAATAAATAAATAAATAAATAAATAAATAAATAAATAAATAAATAAATAAATAAATAAATAAATAAATAAATAAATAAATAAATAAATAAATAAATAAATAAATAAATAAATAAATAAATAAATAAATAAATAAATAAATAAATAAATAAATAAATAAATAAATAAATAAATAAATAAATAAATAAATAAATAAATAAATAAATAAATAAATAAATAAATAAATAAATAAATAAATAAATAAATAAATAAATAAATAAATAAATAAATAAATAAATAAATAAATAAATAAATAAATAAATAAATAAATAAATAAATAAATAAATAAATAAATAAATAAATAAATAAATAAATAAATAAATAAATAAATAAATAAATAAATAAATAAATAAATAAATAAATAAATAAATAAATAAATAAATAAATAAATAAATAAATAAATAAATAAATAAATAAATAAATAAATAAATAAATAAATAAATAAATAAATAAATAAATAAATAAATAAATAAATAAATAAATAAATAAATAAATAAATAAATAAATAAATAAATAAATAAATAAATAAATAAATAAATAAATAAATAAATAAATAAATAAATAAAGTGCTCACATTCACTTTATTTATCGTCTTTTCACTAATGCATCTGTCAAAATGTTGCCTGGGTTGGTACCACGCCCTTACCTTATCTGGCACCGAGCAGCAGGGCAATAACTGTTGTGGTCTGTACAAAAGAATAGAAAACCCAAGAAATGAGGCACCCCATCTTATGTTGGTAGATATCCATGAGCACCAAAAACCCTTCACCGTCAAACAGATAGGTTGCTTTCAACGTATCCACTTGTGAAATTGTTTGGATATTTTCGCGTTCAATAAATTGTTTGTATATAGTTATTAAAAAATATAATTAAATAAATGTGGACACTATCACGTGCATTGCTCTTATCCTAAAATAGGTATCTGAAGGATTCCTGTTATGGAATCAAACATAGTAAGCCATAGGCTTATAAAATAACATATATCTAGAACACCTTAACGTGGATCTACATGCAAATCGACCATGAAGTTTTTCAATATTTCTATTAATTTCAAAGATCGTGAAACATAAATTCTTTAAGAAATATTTTTAATAGACCAGTCATGTATATTAAAATTGTTTAAGATTAATTGTCAAATTGAAACTTGTTCAACAGTTCTTGTCAAACTTAAACTAATTCTCAAATGTGAACGTTTGTTCAATCTAGACAAAAGTTCTTCATAAATTAATGCCCGTAGTTCATACATCTTAATATTATTAGCTTAAGAATTGTATTCAGAGTGCCTTTAGTATTCAGAGAGAATATCTTTAAGTTCTTAAGGGCACAAAATATTAGATGTATGCATTTTCAGAAATATGCATACATTATACATGTATCTTGAGCACTTAAATTATTAAATACATACACCGATTATTATAACATGAGTTTAGCCGTTTTTAACTATTTTCTCGAGCACTTAATTCCTGTGGTAACTCTACTATGTAATATAATAACTCTGAACTAAACTGACTATTCTCCAGATTGAAATCAATTTTAACACGTCCAGAATTGTGCTCAAATCGTCAAAAATTATTGTAAGAAAATATCTTCACGCTAGGAATAGCGTGTATTAGGAATAATACAGAGGTAGACAGAGGTCTAGACTAGACAATGAAGTCTCTTCGACCCAACTTCCACCGAAGATATTTTCGGGATAACGTCACAGGTGGTAAGCCCGTCACCGTCTTAATGTTGGACATTAATTCTACGCCAACGATGTAATTCGTATATAAGTTTTTGAAAAACCCATTGATACGAGCATGCCACCTGGGGATCGAACTCGGGTCTCTTGACTCGAAATTCCGACCACCCAACCACTCGGCTATCGTTACTCTTTTTTTACATTTCTCTTAAGTAAGATAAAAATACATGTATATGTAATATTCCTTCCACAATTCTATCTATATGTCTGTAGAATGTTACATTTGACGGGCGTAGGATCTGGAATATGTAATATTATATATTTTTGTTATGAAATTCGGAAAAGTTATCAATAATTATAATGGCCCCGAGAACAGTCTCTAATAACAGCTAGTAGTTCGTTCATTAGTTTCAAATAACATAATTCGTCCATGGAAAATAGAAGGGTATATATGTCACATTTTTCTTTTATATCAAATGAACAACAGAAAAGCATTCCTAGAGAAATAATATTAATTTTAACCGTTAATTACCCGACACAGAACAATTCTTACAAAACATGTATATACATAAAATACTTTTAGTATTTAAATCTTTAAGGTAAAGTTTTTTCATTTGAAAGGCCTTCAAGAACCAAACAAAAAAACTTTTAAGCTAAACTTTTTACTTATTAATTTTAATGAATTATTCTAATATTCGCTACTTACTGATATGGTTCAAGACGATGCTGATATAACAGCCTATCTTATCTGAGTATAATTGTCTTTGTTATCTCCACGCATTTACCAATGCTGTGGTGGACAGAAGCCTAGTCATAAATAAGTCCTTTCGACGCAACTTTCATCATGAATTTGGGACCCCATGACTGATTGTGAGCATGTTGCCATCACACTGATCAAGCCAAATCAATACAAATCGCAATACAACTTTAATTCACTTGGAACCGCACGAAATTTCTAATCACCCATCTATTCGGCTATCGAGGCATGTAAAGCATTTTAGAATCAGAATGTGAGAAAAAAAGGAATTAATTTATTAAAATTGAATAGAACGTCGTACAACTTGCACTTCATTGGTTGTTATTTTTCTATTCATAGTCCAATGGAGAAAAGTAGTGCCAAGAGAATGAAATATTTAATAATGCGATCGAAAATCCATTCGTTGAGTGAAGTACAAAAAAATCTTTTTAGGCGAGAGGAGTCGACGGTTGAAGTCTACTTTTTGTAGCCAGTTAATTTAAGGTAAGTTAAGAAAAACAAATATAAATCCCTTCAGAATAATATCTTAAAAATATCACTTTGGTATTATTATAAACCTTTGCGTTTATTAAAATATTCACACGAAGGTTGCTTTCTTTTTTCTTATAAGAGCGCATGAATGATTCAATGAATAATTTGACTTAAGGAATTAAGGAAGTTAAATTTTTACAATGAATACGTTACGTTGGCCTAATTTACTTATTAATAACTTATCAACAAAAATAATATTAAACTTGTTTTACGTATCATCATCATCATAACAGCCTGTAAAGTCCACTGCAAGATATAAGCTTCTCCCGCACAAGAGGGCTGGCCATATTCGCCTTCACTTGGCAAGCGAATTGTCGACCGCAGAACCAGACACCTCACACCTTAGACTCTCCTTTCCATAACATGAATTGCTAAATTTTGGTTAGGTATTGTTAGAGAGGGTTATCTCGCCATCTGTCGGTAGTCAGTGGCATTTTTTAGGCTTTTCACTTAGTCGGCTCTTACGACACTAACGGAAAGCATTATTTTTACACCGATACAGGAGAAGGGTTTTACGTCTACGTTTTTCATTAATTCCATGATTATCCTATAAAGAAGAAGATATTTATTAAATGAGAAATTTTAAAAATCAAAAGACACGGCCGTAATTGGAACCTTCGACATTATCTCACAGTCAACTACAGATGACTTATCTCTTATTACGTTCGAGTTGGAGAACGAGAAGAATAAAATGAGGTAAATAGGGCTATGGGCCTTCGATATCTGATTAACCGGACGAAATACAGAAGCACAAGTTTCTGCTACTTCTACCAAAACCAATTTCTACGTGTTAGCACCATGTTGCCACTTGACCGTGGTCAATTCTTAATTATTTAAAATTATTTACATGTTATTTAAAATTTTTATGTCTATGTAAGTATTACTGTACCGTTTGCTTGTACACTAAGACAGCCATGGACTAGACTTTTCAATACTCAATACTCAATAATTTATTGCGTTCTCATGTTTGTACAGAAGTTCTTAAAATAACATGTTAGTATCAAGATGAACCCGGATAGGGCACAGCAATTTTTTATAAAATTTTTAGATCTTAAAACTAAATTTATATTATCAGTAAATATAAGTATATAATTTTAAAAAAAGCTATACATATCTCATTCTCGACTTAATTAATTACTACCGTATTATTATTAATTTTGTAATAAAACTATGTTTCATTATTATTAAAACTAAAACAATAAAAATTTAATTCACACGTATAATAAGTACTGATAACAATTGTTATAACATATTAAAGGGACGTAATTAACAAGTAGTCTCATTACAGTTCAAAATTGTTCTTCAAGGAATTTAGTACTAACATTTTTTATTAAATAACTTTTTAATAATGATTTAAACTTTTGGTGATCATTTTCGTTTTGTATAAATTGTGGTAACTTGTTGTAAATTTTAATTGACATTGCATCAGGACCTGAATGAAACAATTTTAATGAAGAAAATGGTTTGTCTAGTCTATTTTGTGGTCTCAGGTTTTCTGGACGAGAATATTTTGGAAAAAGATACATGTTCTTTTTCACAAACAAACTTACCTCCAAAATGTACACGGATGTAAGGGTTAATAAGTTTAATTCGATGAAATATTGTTTGCAACTTATTATTTTATCAATATTAACTATTATTCTATGACATCTTTTTTGTAACTGGAATAGCCTCTTTATGTCAACGCTATTTCCCCATATTATAATGCCGTAATGAAGCCAAGCATGAGCGAAGGCATAATAGGCGCAAAGAGCAGTTTTTTTATCAGTGCACTTTTTCAGCTCATAAAGGGCATATGTAAATCTCGTTAACTTTGTACTTATTTTAGCTATGTGTTGCTTCCAATCAATATTAGAGTTTATATTTATACCTAAAGATGTATATGTATTTTCGTATTCAATTTTATTACTTTCATATGAGAAGTCAATATCTAGAGGACGTTTTTGATAGGGTTTAAATTGGATTAATTTTGTTTTGGTTAAGTTTAACTTAAGATTATGTTCGTTAAGCCAGTACACAATTTTGGAGAAAATTTGTGTAAGTTTTTCATTTAGTTTTGAGTTGTTCTGGGGAAACTATAACTATTGATACATCATCCGCGAAAAGGGTGCATGATTTATCTACTACTTTAGGCAGATCATTTATATAAATCAAGAAAAATATACAACCGAGGACACTGCCTTGCGGTATTGATTTATTAGCATTTGTTTTTTGGGATCTGACTTTTGCTATGTTGCTTTTGTGACATACTACAGGTGTATGATTATAATTTTCTATTTCCACATATTGGGCGCGGTTACTGAGATAAGATTCAAACCATTTATATGCAAATCGTCTTACCCCAATGCCATACAATTTTTTAATAATATAGGATACAATACACGGTCATAGGCTTTGCTCATGTCTAATCAAATTCCTATTGCATATTGTTTTTCGTTTAAAATGGTGAGTATGTTATGGGTGAATTTAAATAGCGCCAGTGACGTCGAACGATTTTATTCTGAAATCATATTGTCAATTGTTAAAAATATTATATTTTTCGCAGTAACAGTATAATCGGTTAGTCATAACAGTTTCAAATATTTTTGAGAAGGTGGAAAGTTCTTTGGAATGGCTATTGGCCGGTAATTACTACAGTCATCGACGTTACCTTTTTAAGTAAAGGCTTAATAATAGTTATTTTAAGTAAATCCGGAACGATACCTTCTTCAAACGATCGGATGATAAGATAAGATAGTATTGAAGCGAGTTCGTCTGCACAATAGCGAATTAATAAAGGAGGTAATTTGTCATGACCATGGCTTCGCTTGTTTTTTAGATTTCGAATTATGCTACTAACTTCTTTTGGGGTAGTTGGTTTAAGGAACATAGAGTTTTCTATAGGTTCTAAAACCGGACTGCCGGTGGGGGTTTGTTGGTTTAAGTTGCTATGACAGTTTTCTATTGATGAAAAGAAAGTATAAATAAATAAATAACTAGATAAGAAACTTTCTGTGAAGTATAAATAACTAGATAAGAAATTGTGAAGTATAAAATTGACCAAATATTTAAGAATTCTAAGAATGATTAAATAAGGAATATTGTGTTTTTAAATCAAATTTCTTTTAAATGAATATACAAGAGATAACAAAGGAAGGTTAATTGCAAAAGAAAAAAAAGCAATTTCTTCTGCACATTCACATAACTCAATCAACACACATTTACTCGTACTAAAAACTATAACGTAAATATTTAATAATGTCCGAAGACTTAAATAATAGCTTTTTTATCTTAAGACATTTTCCAGTAATAAGATAGTCAGAGACGTATACAAATTTTTGTCATTTTACATCGTATTTCATCGACGTTTTGTTTGAGATAACGTAACAAGTGGTGACCCAGTCGCCATCTTAGAAATAGAAATAGATATTATTATAGTTTTATTATTAACTGTCCTAAAAAAGGAGGAGATTCTCAATTCAGTTGTATGTTCTTATGACGTAAATGCAAATCCTACATAAGTTTCTAGAAGTCATTAGCAAACCTTCGAACGAACCTTCCTTTTAAACTATTTATCAATTATTCACCCTCTTAAGGATAAAATTAAATAAATAATAGTTTAAAAAAATAAAAAAACACGCTTTTTTTAATTTATTTATTTATTTATTTATTTATTTATTTATTTATTTATTTATTTATTTATTTATTTATTTATTTATTTATTTATTTATTTATTTATTTATTTATTTATTTATTTATTTATTTATTTATTTATTTATTTATTTATTTATTTATTTATTTATTTATTTATTTATTTATTTATTTATTTATTTATTTATTTATTTATTTATTTATTTATTTATTTATTTATTTATTTATTTATTTATTTATTTATTTATTTATTTATTTATTTATTTATTTATTTATTTATTTATTTATTTATTTATTTATTTATTTATTTATTTATTTATTTATTTATTTATTTATTTATTTATTTATTTATTTATTTATTTATTTATTTATTTATTTATTTATTTATTTATTTATTTATTTATTTATTTATTTATTTATTTATTTATTTATTTATTTATTTATTTATTTATTTATTTATTTATTTATTTATTTATTTATTTATTTATTTATTTATTTATTTATTTATTTATTTATTTATTTATTTATTTATTTATTTATTTATTTATTTGCCTGTATATGTACATACATTGGAGAAAAGAAAGTTCCCATTTGAAGTTCTTAAAAATATGTACACAACCTGAAAGAGTATATAGCAATTTGATTTTTGTTGATATATATTTCTTTAAAGTATATTATAAATTGACTAATGAATTCTTTTAGTTATTTAATTTTTATTAATAACTATTAATACATTTACTCTCTTGTTCGTCAGAAGTTAGTTAGACCTATTATATTTTTAAGTATATAACTCTTTTTGTTTCCCCGGGCCAAATAGAAACTAGTAAAAACTTTTTAAACTCGCATCAATCTTTTATGATTGTTCGAGTAGGCGTTATGGTGCTTGTATATTGAGGTTTATTCTTTTATTTTTATACAATAAAATGCATGCATTTATTTTGATTTCAATTTAGAATAACTACTAGCTGACCCACAAACGTTGTTTTGCCACATAAAAAATTGGGATTGATCGTAAAGGGGTGAAAATTAAAGGTTGTATGTATTTTTGTATGATGTATCATAAAATATAAAAATAAATAGTTTTGTCAAAAAAAATTTGGGGTAGACCACCCTTAACATTTATGGAGATGCAGACCTAACCGAAATGCAGACAAAATTTTACGAAAATCGATCGAGACATTTCGGAATAGTTTAATTACAAACACCGTGACGTGTAAGAGAATTTTATATAACAGATTATTTTTATTTTAAGACAATTTCTCAGACAGAGGTCTAGTCGATTAGGTAATATCCGAAGCTTATCTGGGACAACATACCCGTGATGATGAGCTCATCGCCGTCTTAGTGTCCAAGCGAACGGCATTATTATACTTACATAGGTGTATTTTTATATAAATAAATATTCATATATACATGTACTTATCCTTAACTCGAGCATTTACATTCCTATTCATCACATAAATGGTTTCCCCTAGCGAGACTCGAACTCGCAACCCTTCAACCCACAAGCTTGAAAGGCTGGGTCACTACCAACAAAAGCTATCGGCTCGTCAATTATTAAATTATGTAATAAATTAATACTTACATGTTTTAATGTTCCTCAGTCCAGCGAACACAATTTCGCAAGTTACTCCGGTACGGTTTACTCACAACCTGTTGAACTATCTTCTCCGTCTTTCCCCATAAAGGGGAAGCCAGAGGTCCTCACCTCACCGGAGCTTATTTTGGGACAATGTAATCGGTGGTAACTATCGCTGTCCTTATGTCCAAGCCAACGACATAAATCGTACTTAAGTTTTTCAAATACTCATTAGAACGAGCCACCTGGGGGAACGAACTACGAACGGCTATCACGACTCTAATATACTAACGACTAAATATCTAAACAATAGAAGCAAATGTACTTACGCATATATTGCCGACTGCCGGACAGTCTTCTGTTACCTATGCCGTCAGTCGATTGCTGTACATTGCCATGTAACTAAATCGTTTTTGATGAGGAATTAATGATTTAATTCGAGTAAATCGCTAAATTTCGATATGTAATTACACTAGCTAGATTTTATGGAAGATAATTGAGACTTATAAAGGTCAAACGTACTAAGTTCAAGGGCAATGTGTATCTGCATCGATAATAAATGGAATCGCTTTACAAACTCCCCAACGGAGTGCTTAAATCCCTATGAATAACATGAAACGTAAAATGAATAGTAAAGTGATATATACGCATCGCTGTGCAAGGATTTGAATATACTATTTTCTATTCCCGTGTGGCATAAGAATATGCCTTTGTTCCCGTGAGTGTTGTATAACGTAACTAAGGGGACCTACGATATCGTAATGGCAGCCGATAGAAATTTTAAAGAGGCATTTATCGTGTCTAAGTCATATAAATGTCAAAGGTTATGTCATGAGCATCGTTACGCTTCTATTAATTGAACCGTAATCCGTAATCACAATGCCCGATTCATCCACATTTTGTACGAAATTGAGTACAAAACTGATTCCTCACAAAGAAGAACAAAGCAGAGTAATGCAGAAAGACGTAGTAAAAATACGAAAATAAAGTCTTTGAGGGCAGATTTATGAATATTTTTTTCAAATGCCTTATAAAAACTCGGTCCGTGGAATCCTTGCGCTATGCATTTCTTAAGGAATTCTGTTCGCGAGATGCCGCTGTGATAAGTTGCTCTGTTCTCTTTAAATGCTAAGTTAATTTTTAATTCTATTCGACGTGGTAAAAACATCCAGCTTTTTTATTTTCATTCCACTACGAGCAAGACTAGGAAGTCCTATCAGAATTCCTATCGGGAAATAAAATTTTGGGATTTAATACTGATAACCTGACAAAATGACACCAATGAAGAACAGAATGTTGCGCGGTCAGTGAAAGTTTAACACAATTAGATTTTACTTGTATTTGCTTCATTGAGTATAATGTTAACGGACGGCATTATTATTGAAATGGCCAGTGTTACATAAACATTGCCAACATCCTATTTTACTTAACCTCGCCTTCATTCTGTTGATTAATAGGGGTGTTTAAGGAAATTAATGTCGAATCGTAAATTTGCGGCGAACGAAATAGTTGCCTTAGTAGCTATCAAAATAGACGAATAGATTTATAATGGGCAAGAAATCCAAAATACAAATGATTCTCTTCTCATTTTAAGGTAATTAGGTAAAAAAAGTAAGTGCTTGACAGGATCTTCTCATACAGGATCGTCTAATATCCTTAGGAACTTTCTGTTCAAGATTCTTCAATTATTACTTATTTTTTCTATCTGATCTGGTATCTGAAGTGGTACCAATGTAATAAACATCCATTAGTGAACATGTTGGCGGTGTCCGATAACTTAAATATTTATTTTGGCCATATTGAACAATCTTATCGACTTCTTTAGGATATAATACTATTTTATAATACTAAATGTGTTTTACATAAAAAAAAATGTGATCCGTCATGGGACGCCTGGCAGATGTGAAATATCGTGTGTGTACAAGTAATATGCATAAAAGATAATATTATTACAGGAATGAAAAAATGAAGTACTAAGAAAATACTAATGAAAAAATGAAGTATTACGAATTTCTTACAGAAAATGGTAACTTTATTTAATAAGCATTTATTTACATTTGATATAAAAATTCGATATTAATATCAAGTGACCACAATTTAAATATTTTCTCTCTCTCTCTGTGACTTCAGTTATAGTTATATTCGATGTTTCCTCTGCCGGTATTACTGTGACTATTGGTCGATGATAACTAAACTACGTTACAAAAGTCCCGTAGTAGTAAAGTCCCGTTGTCCCGAAAATATCTTCGGTGGAAGGTGGGTCATAGTGGGTCATATATTCTTTTTGAAGAAATGTCATTAATGACATTGATTCAGCTCTTGCAAATTTACATTAAAAGCTCCAGCTAATTTTAATGGTAGTTTATATTTATTCCTTTTAAAAAATTATTGAACCTTTTTGACTATAAGGAAATGACCTTTCATGTAAAAATGAAATCTTAATATAATTTACATAGTCACTAATATGAATAATATGAATATAATTAATTAAATATAAAAAAGGGATTTCAGTGTTTAATTATAAATCTTAATACTCAGGTAATAGGGTGTAGATTAGTATACCTTTGTATAGCCACGGCATGCGTCGCCACGCCAGAAATCGGTTTTACGTGCGGCTATAGATGTTTCACATCAATAACTAGCTAAACCACACCTTGCCGTGACTCAGTCTGTTATTAAGCTTAGTAAGTAAGTTTTTGTTGTGGAGACAATAACAACAGTTAACATGGAACCCTAACAAAAATGAATCACAGTAAAAATAATTTTTCAGGAAAAGCAGTACGGTTAAAGAACCTTTAAAAATAGCAACAGAAAGAATATTATTATTTATCTACAATAACTGTGGTAAAATGCCATGGGTCATCAACAAACACATTACATATCTTGAATTCTGTATTTTTAAAAATATTTTCCGTTCCCTTTCGTTCGGTTATTACAAACACTCTTGAACAAAACTGCAACGACCTGCAAAATATCAAGTCAATCCATCGACTACTTTCGAGTTTTTCTCTCACAAGCACATACGTTCTCTCTATTTTTGTTTTATACAATATGAAACACCTGATATTTATGTCCAATAATTTTATGTCCAAAAAAATCAGTCCTAGTAAAACCAGTAACGGTTTACTATTAATGCTTATTAATGAGTTCGAGCTTAATTACCTAACGCATTGATATTGATTAACCGTTACTTTAATTATAGGAAAAGAGTAATTAAACAAAACATTAGTTCTTTTTCAACATCACCATCAGTGATAAAACGGCCTATAAATGTTGACCGCAGAACATAGGCCATTTCCGAACTTGAGTGTTTACTGTGATCGCCACGCTTGGCAAGCGCCCATTAGCGTTATGAACATAAGTATTTGTTCTCAAGTTATGAATGTTTATCTATGTAAATACATTTGTATGAAATAATATTGTGCCGTTAGCTTAGACACTAAGACGGCAATAGGCTCGCTACTAGTAACGTTGTCCCAAATAGGCTTCAGTGAAAAGTGGGTCGAAAAGACTTCATTGTCTAATCCTCTGCCTACCCCAGTATGGGAAATTTCATGAAATTTGTGAAATGAACAAAAACTGAAATAACTTAATTAACTCATTACTATGAATTTTGTATGACTACAACTTAATAAAACTTCATACATAAAACGCTATATGTATGTGAAACAAGAATATGCAAACTTCAAAAAAAGCCATTATAATTTTAACTTCCTGTGCATATTTACTGATCAAAGCTTTCAAAGGACTTAATTGTCTTGACTTCTATCAATCACATTTGGATATATGCGTGAAGCTATTCATGTATTTTATAAAGCTTTCGACCTTTCGAGTCTTAGTGTTTGTTACCAATTGAACGAATTTACATTGTAATAGATACCAGTCAGCAATGAATAATTATCGAAGTCATTAATCACTGCGTTCTGTAGCGTTTGACTGTTAATTTCGATGCCCGCCGACATTGTTGCGAATGGATAAGTACCTATCTCACAAATTGTAGAAACTTATTTGCCAAAATGTATGATAATAATTTTCTAAAACTGTAAAATTTACTTTAAATTTGTAATTAACTGTAAAAAATAAAATAATATTCACGCTATTCACTATTCTAAGCACTTTGATTAAAAGAGGTCCAGACAATTAAGTCCCTTCGACCCACCACAAAAGACATCTTTTGGGACAACGTGACTGGTGGTGAGCCCATCGCGGTCTTTATGCCCGAAGCCAACGATAAATTGTACATACATAAATTCTGAAAATACTCTTTGGTACAAGCCGCCTGGGGATCGAACTTCGGTCTCTTGACTCTAATTCCGATCTCCCATCCACACGGCTATCTTAACTTAATTTACATTTTTAATCAAGAAATGGATCAGGGAGTTGCACTAACATGTATAAGCGCAAACCACGTTTGGGTAAAAATAAGCAACACACAAACAGCTCTATTTGCGAATAATGGGAATATCGGAGAAAAATAATGCCATACCCTGAAATTTCACCGAATCTCTACCTCAACTGTAGTGGTCAAAGAGAGTGTCGCAAAAACAAACAACACAACCAAATAATTTTTCTCCTACATTTCATTATCAAGAGTATGCAAACCCACTCATAACAGCCACCACGGGTGAGCGCTCCCCGTAAAATATGGCCTACCCCCCACCGCGATAAAGCAGGAATCCCTAAATAATGAATAAACTTAAACTAATATAGAATAGCAACTTTACACAATTAAAAGAATAATATTATATACAAGCACAGTAAAACGGTTTATCCTCCCATACATTCTGAACAATTCATTATGAGATATAGATTTCCATTTCTCATTAAGATTTCCCATAAATAGGATTTTCATGACCGCCTCGCTCAGAAATCACTTCGACAATATCTCCAAAAAATAAATTTCTATTTACACTAAATTAACGTACTGCTAAGAAGTTATTATAATTATATAGTATATAGTATATAATTATTCATCGTTACCCGTTATAACTGTCCCGAAAAAATAGGTCCAGTATTAATATATTTGGCAACCTTGTCTTTCGTATGAAACCGTTTTCCAGACTGATTAAAAAGTAAATAGTTAAACTTATTTATAAAAACGGCTATAAACGCTTTATGTATAGCTACTCACGAGTACATGTTTTGTCTAAAATTCTTGCGAATACCATTCACAAACGTCTTACAGACTTAGCGTTAAAAATTAATATTATAAAAAGTAAGCAATACAGATTTCACGGAAAAAAGTTTACTTTAATAGGCTAAGTTTGATCATAAAATAATTATTTTAATATTATAAACTGAATAAGAGTATTGAAATTTAGCGTTAAAGTTTTCTTAATAATTTATCACAAGTAATAACTTGTGATAAGTTATATGTTGATAAACCTAACCCTCTCATCCATGTCATTCATTCATTCAAAAAAAAATCTTAAAATCGTTGTTTTGGGCTCAAACTCGCCCTGGTAACGTATTGCAGCTATTTTCTCTCAATTATCTTCAATTTACGGACACGACTGATTTAGAATTTTATAATAATATAAATAAAGAATTGAATTAAATTGAGATATAGAACACAACGTGAGACACCAGACGAAAAGAAATACCGCGGCAGATCCTAAAAACACATCATCAACAGAAAAACGCTCACATCAATATTCTTTATTCTAAGGTGCTACCAAAATAATCACATAATAAATGCGAGGCATCGTGACACTTAACAATGAGTGCACCAGCCGCACACAACATAAATCAGGAGTAGGTTTCAAAGAAAGGGATCAAAATTCGTCTTCAGATTCTTAAATTGTTAAAATTTGGTTTTAAAAATTATGTTAATAATCTAGAAGACTAGATTATGAAGCTGTTATATGACTCAAACCGCAGGACTATTACAATTTAATGAGGGGATAATCAACTTAGTATCGACAACGCAGGCAATCCAATTACGGACATTTATCGAGTGGACTCTTTTCGTTTGCATGGAGTTTGAAATTAATAGTAGGATTTTATAAGTTTGTTCCCACAACCTTCGTTGTCCTATTAAAATTTCAATTAATTTGTTCGCAGTCGTTATGCAAATATTTGAAAGTTATTAAAGTTTTTTACATGTTGCAATAAATTAAAAATATAAAAGAAACATGTTTCCTATGGTTACATTTCTCAAATTTCCATATTTTGATGCATTGAAACCATGCCCCGACAGAAAAGTTTGTTGAAATGAGCGCTGAAAGAACTATTTAATCCAGACCTCTGACTACCCCAGTGTCAGAAATACGATCGTGAGGCAGATTGCTAGATTATATTTTAATTAAACGTGACGTTTCGGTGAAATAATATCAGATCGGAGAAGGGGTTTTTTCGCATTTTTATGTATATACACTGGACTGCAAAGAAAAAGGGTCTGTTAAAAATCTTCAATATCTTCAAAAGTACCTGTCATAGCTTCATGAAATTAAGACTAAATTAAATAATAATTACTAATCAATTATTATCAATTAATTATTGATAATAACTTAAATATATTAGTAATCACAGACATTTAACGTAGAAAAAATCTTTTATACTAAATCTTTCAAATAAATACTTTACATATCACATACGTAAATTATTTTACACAAGAGACCCCAGTACGAACCCTAGGTAGCAGGCTCATACTAATAGATATTTAAAAAAAACTTATGTACAATTTATATTTCGGCTCCACATAAAGACAGTTACAGGTTCACCACCTGTACCATAACATGTAAATAAATAAAATAAATATCTTCACGCAATTCCCAATACAGGGTAGACAGAGGTCTAGTCTAGACAATTAAGCCCCTTCGACCCATCTTCCAACGAAGATATTTTCGGGACAAAGTGACAGGTGGTGAGCCCGTCGCCGTCTTTATGTCCAAGCCAACAACACAATTCGTACATAAGTTTTTGAAAAAGCCATTGCTACAAGCCAGTCACCTGGGGATCGAACTCGGATCTCTTGACACGAAATTCCGACCACCCAACCACTCGGCTATCGTGACTTACCAGAATATGTCTTCGATGAAAAGTGGATCAAAAGGACTAAATTGTCTGAACTTTGGTCTATATTTTTTCTCCTCTCTTCTAGTCTGTCTTAAAAAAGATACTGGTTTCAAATAGTCTAGAAAAAGGTTCTCTTATTTGTTTTAATGAATTTTAAAATATCCCTCGAGTGTAGAACCATTGGAAATGCCACTACAATCTCAATATTTATTCATTAATTAGAATAAAATCGCTTGTTTTAAATTTGTTGTTTATATTTTGTGTTGGTATATTTTGTGTTGCCGTTGTTGTTTCCGATTCCATACTACAAGTGCTCTTACTTTGGGATCAGATAAATGTATGTGATGTTGTTCTTAGCTATCTATGGATGTATGAATATCTGTTTCGTACTTCAAAGCTTCTTTTGTACTAGTATATTTCATACAACATCGTAACATGGGTATTATCAACACATACTGGAATGTCTGGATTGGAGTCCCAAATAAAATGTGTCAATTTTTTTGGCATCACCCTTATGAGATACTTTACAATTATTTAGATACTGTTCGCCATTATTTTTCACTTGACAAGGGAAAGGTAATTAACGGAATGTGCGATTATTTTGTGGTAAGTCGTGTCAGGTTAGTAAGTTATAACGTCTATTTTACATTTGTATGTACGTTTTGGTGCTTTCATATATATAGTAGTAAATAATTATATCAGAAATTTTAAATTAACATACATACACAACCGTGTGGTAACGGCGTAAGAATATTACCGCCCCTTTCTTCCCGTGGGTGTCGTAAGAGGCGACTAAGGGAAACCGCCTTAGATATCGTTATGGCATCCGAAAGATGGCGGAATAACCATCTCTAAAAAATATGGGATCAAAATAATCAGACCAAAGATGGGCAGCAGCGTCCGAGATGCGAGTAATCTGGTACTGCGATCGCCAATCCGCTGGCCAAACGTGGCGATTATGGCAAATCCTCCCTATGGGAGAGGCCTAGGTCCTGTAGTGGACTTTCACAGGCCGTTATGTATGTATGTATGTTTTGTGTACATATACTACTGCTCATCTACAGTCTGATTATTTTGGTGAAGCCTTTTTAGAGACAGTTATCCTGCTACCTGTAGGTTGTCTTAACGATACTCAAGGCTTTTCCCTTAATTGCCTTTCACGACACTCACTGGAAGAAGGGGATTCTTACTCCATTTCTATACAATAAATTAATTTAAAATTTGTAAGACACGAATTAACTTAAATACGTAGGTGGTACTGAAAGTTTAGACTGGCCAGTTGGATGCATTGGCAATGTAAATGACATGAAAAATTCTTTTAAGTTTAAATAATAGAACTCTTTGGTATCCTAATGTGATATATAGCATTCATTTGTCAATTATTTATGTGAATGGGCAGCAATTCTGAAAGTCTTGTCAACACCTCAAAATAAACATTTAGACATCACAAAGCTTTGTACCAGATGGATTCCGCGTATTTTGATCGAATGCTATAGGCGAAATTCATCCATTAGGACTTTCAGATCACGACAAAGCCCAATTTTTAGCTATACCTATTAAAAAAAAATACATGCCTCCTTTATTTACATTTATTTTTAAGAGGGATTTAAGTAGTGTGAACATTAGAAAATTTAAGGATTGTATGAGTAGTCTCAAATGGACAGACGTTTATACTACTACTAAGTTAGACGAAGCTTTTAATGAATTTTATGCAACATTCTTGATGTTCTACAAACTGTGTTTTCCATTAGTTAAATACAAGATAAGTAGCCACAACCAAAGAATTAGATGGCTAACTACAGGCATAAAAGTCTCATGTATAACAAAGAGGAAGCTGCGATTCCAATATTACAAAAATAAAACTTCTGCGAATAAAAAAAAGTTTTATAAATATTCTAAGATTCTTAAAAATTGTATTGATCTTTCCAAACAAAGTAGTAATAACAACTTTATTCTTAAATCAAAAAATAAATGTAAAGCTTCATGGAACCTGATCCACAATAAAAATAATGATTTAAAACTCAATCATATCGAATTTCTTACATATCAAGATGAAGTAGTAAGTGATCCGAAACGAATGACTAATATATTTAATAATCATTTTATTATTAATACTTCTACTCAACATAGTAACAAAATTAGTAATAGAGATTTTCACAAATTAAAACTAAACAATTCAAGTATTTTCTTAATGCCTGCTGACGAACCAGAGATATTATCGAACATCAAGTCCCTAAATAACTCAAACTCTACTGGGTATGACCAAGTTGCTACAAAGGTACTTAAGGAATGTTCTGTGGAATTAGCTCCAGTCTTAACCTATCTTATTAATCTGTCATTTATTGAAGGCGAGTTCCCATCAAATTTTAAAAAATCAATAGTAACTCCATTATTTAAAAGCGGAGATAAGGATATATTTATATTTATTTATCTTCACGCACAATCCCTGACGGGGTAGCCAGAGAGAACAGATCGCCAAGTGTCACGATCCCTACATACTTCTTTCGCTTCTTTCAGATAAGGATGATATTAATAATTATCGTCCTATTACACTTATCCCTATTATCGCGAAAGTCTTTGAAAATATAATACATAATCGACTCGCGTCTTTCTTACAAAAACATAATATTATTTTGAAACAACAAAATGGCTTCCAAAAAGGAAAATCAACGACTTTAGCGTGTTTTTCATTACTTAAAGAGATCACTGAATGCATTGATAGAAAAATTCCTGTGACAGCTGTGTTTTTTGACATGAGCAAAGCTTTTGATAATGTCTGTCATGAGAAACTTCTTTTCAAATGCGATAAATATGGAATCCGAGGTCAAGCAAATAATTGGATCAGAAGTTATCTCAGTAACCGTACACAAAATGTAGAAATTACTTATTTCAATGATAATAAAGAAATGATATCTTGTCGATCTGAATTCAAATTAAACCCTAAAGGCGTGCCACAAGGAAGTGTGCTGGGCCCACTTTTGTTTATCATCTATATCAATGATCTACCTAACATAACTACGCATAGTTG
This sequence comes from Sericinus montela, assembly GCA_029286605.1. Taxonomy (NCBI): domain Eukaryota; kingdom Metazoa; phylum Arthropoda; class Insecta; order Lepidoptera; family Papilionidae; genus Sericinus; species Sericinus montela. Next base: position 7,293,768 of record JAGSMR010000030.1, on the reverse strand, counting down.
CACACTGTTTGCTGATGACATATCTGTTTTAATTAAATGTAATAATGATTTGACTTATAATTTAGAAATAAATAATTCAGTAAAGGACATAATTGAATGGCTTAGTGCCAATAAACTATCAGTTAATATTAAAAAAACAATGTTCATGCAATTTCACAACAAAAGAGTAAAAAGAAAGACATTAAAATTAATTATTTCAATGACAACATTAAAGAAACTGAACATATAAAGCTTTTAGGGATTTCATTGGACAGTACATTATCATGGAAGTTACATATTGATAAAATCGGCAAGAAAATACATCAGTACGTGTATGTCCTCAGGCGCTTGTCTGAAACAGTAAATGTTAAAATAGCTGTGATAGCTTACCATGCTTTCGTTGCCTCAACGTTAAGGTATGGAATTGTCATTTGGGGAGACTCTGTGGATATAAAGCGTTTGTTTGTTGGGCAAAAGAAATGTATCAGGGCGATATGTAGTGCGCGCCCACTGGATTCCTGTAGGCCTCTGTTCACAAAATTAAGAGTTCTGACACTGCCATGTTTATACATCTACGAGGTTAGCTTATTCGTCAGGAAAAATACGTCACTATTATTCATAAAAAAAGGAGATAAATCGAGCTTTAATACGAGATTTCCTGATAGAGTAATAATGCCCCCTTCTAGAACTGCTCTTGCATTCCGAAATTGTCATAGTATGTCTGTTCAAATATATAATAAACTGCCTGAATATTTAAATAAATTGACATTAAATGAATTCAAATGTAAACTGTATGAATGGTTGTTGGACAAGTGCTTTTATTAGTTAGGTAATATAAGTATTATGAATTAATGTTATTTTTTAGATTGACTTTTTAAACCTTTTTGACCATTTTCTATTGGTTATTTATTTTAATGTAATGTGTATTTATGGTTGATTGTTTTCAATATTTATTATTTTATCTCTATTATTTAGTCTAAATATTTTTCATTATGATAACAATTAATTAAATTTATATTTGCATGTCGGTTATTGACGAAACATATTTGATCTTTTTATTTTATAATTGTCATCTTGTGTACACTGTTTCTAGCAAATAAACGATTGAATTGAATTGAAGGCCAGAAACGCCTGCGCATAGACTAGTGTCACGAAATATTATAAAAATTTAATGTAGGTGACTTCAATGCTTTATTTGACAGTGACAAAAGCTAGATTTATTGCTACGAACCCGAAACCAAAAAGCAATCAGAGCGTGTTTCCTTTTAAAAATGATTTATGTGGCATTA